>BTSX01000019.1:0-48599 GCA_036245825.1 Pristionchus entomophagus
GTACTCACAACAACCCCCATATTATATTGTATCCGAAGCAGTGAGCTTGATATCTTTCGCTTTATCAAATGAGTGCATTCCATTGATCTTCCCATTTCCATTTAATCTTATTACGAGTTCCCCACTCGATTTTTTGTTGTTGTGTAAAATGCCATTCAACCTGTCACGTTATCACTTTTTCAGTTACCTTATGCTTTCCTATATATAAGCGCTAAATTATGCTAGCCTTGATTGTGCGTCTATAGGTTTCATTATTTCTCGTGAGAATAAATAAGTATAACTTTGGTCATTGTGTGGTGATCACAGACGACTATAGAGGAACATGGACACTCCTGGATAACGAGGAGTCATTCAGTCATTCATTCATTATTCATTCCGTGATGGGGGTATGTATACAATGGAATATCTGCTAGATGTCGCGTAGAACGGAGGTCCGTCGATGGTGTCGAATCGGGTGGGGTCGCAGCAAGGGTATGGAGGAGATAGGGAGGGGGGTGTGGTGATCAAAGATCAAAGGGTCGAAGGAGATGGTCGACGAGAAAAGGAGTGAATGGAGTAATTGCGATTGAATATTGAATAGATTGAATATCTACCGACGCGACAGTTATGTACGGTAGCGTGCAAACATGAATTTCTGAAATTACTGTTGGTTGATTTCTTCGGTTTCTGGCCCAAACAATTTTGCGATATTTTTCCCCTTCCTCCCCTATCTCGATTTTCATTTCATCTCTATCATTTCAATCTGCGCGGTCGCAATTTATGCCAGAAAACGAAGACCTTCCGAATGATCTAGTACGAGAGTTGTCCGATGTTCCGAATTTCGCGACGTTATTGACGTCATTCTTTCGAGTTTTCACTGCTAATTTTTTTCTTGTTTGTCTAATTCGGATTATTTCATTCGCTTCAGATGGTCGATCGTGAGGTGGTTGAAGCGGGGAGACCGGCTCAGTCTGGCTCTCGGACCAGCAACATCGAAATGGAGGTTAGTGGTGGCTTGGTTTCTCTAGCGAGATAATTCATCGCGTTTTGCTTCTTCAAGTAGTGTAGTAGCCACAATTCATAGGTGTACACTCGACGTTGAACACTGTAGTCAATTCAGGCGGCGCATAGACGTGATAAATTGTTGATCCAACGTTCAAATAGGCTTGATACTTTGTATTTTAGGCGCCAGATCATCCATGCACTGGCCCCCGTCCATCCAGAGATTCTCCGACCACTGCAGCCGACGGTGCAGCAGCTGCAGCAGAGGCAGAAGATAGAATGGAACTGAAATATGGAGCGGAACACGTCATTCGGAAAAGTGAACAAGAGAGGGTCTGGATGTGTTCTGCAATCAACTTGTGTGAAACGCTTTTCCTTTTTAATCGTCTGTCACAAGTTCTTCTGTCGTTTTCGGGAATTGATCAAAGTGCGCGGTAGATCGGTACATCACATTATATGTGTTTATGCTGAAAACTGGTTGGGAGCAATCATATCCCTGTTGGTCTCATATAAGTTGGTAAGTAATTGCAGTCTGTTCGTGCCTGTCTCCATCTGCATGGCTCTCGTGATTTTCACAATGAAGTCCAGCACATACTACTCAGAGCAGGATGGTCCCGAACTGTGAGTGGCAGGCATATCGTTTCTATACGATTAGCTTATGAATTTGCTGTCAAAACTACTTCAGAGTTTCTGAGTTTATTGGTTTTAAATTTTTTTCTTCAATATTAGACCCAAAATTATTTACCGTTTTGGGATTCTGGAGAAGCGACAAATGAAAGCTGAACTTTGTCGTGGCAACGGTAGTGATCAATATATTCTCAGATTCTATACTCCGATGCAGACAACTTCTGAAGACTCGAACGACGGATAGAGTGAGTGATACTCTTATCTTGAGTTAACTGAAGAACTCTGATCTGTCCTCCCTCTCCTCTCCTCCAGCTGCGTTTCTCATTTTCTTTTGCGCTATAATTAATTTTCTGCTCTTCGAACTAGCTACTTAAGTATCGTCCAAGTCATATCTGTTGATATTTACCCTTGATGGGCATTTTTAAATGTTAAAACGAACAATCGTTATTGTAGTTTCTTTCACTTTCTAATCAACTACAGTACTCCTAGTCGTATCTCTCTCTCCTTCAGATTACGGGTGGTCTCATCAACGCTCTCATCATCATCGCTGTCGTCGTCGTCATGACATTCGGTCTCATTCTTCTATACAAGTACAAATGCTACAAGGTAAGTGTCGATCGGAATACCCTAACTGACGAAAACTATACGTTATTGTCAAATCAATGTTATATGGACATCGCCATGCAGTTTTAAAACTAAACTGCGTGATCATGTGTTTTTGTATAACTCAGCAGAAGCCTGCCACGTTGTATAATCATTTTCATATTGGTGTCCCTCGAGTTCGATTTATCAGATACATATCTAGGAATTTCATCTGCGTGTGCAATATATTTTGTATTGACAGATCATTGGTGGCTGGCTAATACTGAACAGTGTCGTCCTTCTGAGCTTCTTCTCCATGATTTATGTGAGGTACGGTATACTAGATTCGATATTTCGATACTAAATTATCGATTGCAGTCAGTTGATGGAGATGAATGGCTGGTGCGCGTCCTCTCCTACCGTATTCATCGGATTGTTCAATTTCGCTGTAATGGGCATAATATGCGTCCATTGGAAGGGGACCATTCATCATGCAACAGGTAGGACACATAATTCCAGTTTTATATACATAGTTTATCGTTTTGTGGGGATATGTCAGATGTGAACTAGGTTATGTACGTTGTGTATGCGTATAATCCTCTGACTAAAGATTGAAACGAGATTGTATTCATGAATAATGAATCTCCTCAGGGATATCTGATCACTGTCTCTGCCCTGATGGCCCTCACTTTCATCAAACTCCTGCCTGATTGGACTCCATGGGCACTGCTGGGATTGATCTCAATCTGGGATCTAATAGCCGTCCTCTGTTCCAAGGTACGCACTAGCTAGAATTATTTCGAAAAGAGCATTTCAATTGTTTGCGAAACGTAAAGAATTATGGGACTGGAAACGGATGTAAGACTTGGTTGGATGGAACACAAGGAAAACAAAGTACCGGGTGCAACGTGTTTCAAAATTATTGACTGTACAGGGTCCACTGAACATGCTGGTGAAGATGTCTCAAGAGAGGAATGAACCCATCTTTCCTGCTCTCATCTATTCATGTACGTTTGCTTTATATTTATCTTTGACATTTTCTCATTTCATCAATAATTGCAGCGGGTATCCTCCTACCGTACACAATTGCGATGAGTATGGTAGGCGAGGGAGAGACGGAGAAGATGGAAGAGGAGGGAGAAGGGGTGGAGGGAGGAGAAAGAGAAGGAGCGACTACCAGTGCATCGAGGTGGGATATTTTAGGAGAAGAAACATCTTTGCTCTATTATCTGATAGATTCTTTCAATCTAATTGAGCATAGATACGTGGATAGTGGTGGTGACTATGTTTTATTTTTTTGAAATAGTGGTAATAATGGCATATTTGTTTCAGACGCGTTACTCCCCAGGAGGAGGAGGAAGGGGACAAAGGGGTAAAATTGGGATTGGGCGACTTCATCTTCTATTCCGTCCTTGTGGGAATGGCAAGTAAGAGCGAAGACCTGGAACACCGTAGTGAGTAGATCATCCATCGATTGATTGATTAGATACAGTAGGCTGAATGGCAGTTGTAAGTCTGAAAAAGAGACCTACGGTAGTTATACAGTACTCTCAGGTTGCTTGCTACGTGGCAATCCTGGTGGGACTCTGTGCTACTCTCCTGTTGCTAGCCGTGTTCAAGAAGGTGAGAAAGATCCATATTTATATAGAAGTATACTGTATCTATGCTGATTAAATGCTTGGTTGTATAAATAAGTCAATCATAGGCCCTTCCTCAATATGAGCCATTTCTTACTAAAACGCGAGCATGTGCTATTAAAATTGTGGATAGCATATACCCGAGAAATCCAAAGATACTGTAACTCCCTTGTATTCAGGCCCTTCCCGCCCTTCCCATATCGATCTTTGCTGGTCTCATCTTCTATTTCTGCACTGCCTTCCTCATCACTCCCTTCACCACCCAATTAGTCACCCATCAGTTGACCTACTAGCTTGATATCATACGCTTTATACAATTAGTGCATTCCATTGATCTTCAATTCTCCATTTGATCTTATTACAAGTGCATGAGATAATAGGCTTCCTAACTAGAGTTGTGTTGTAAAAGGCCTTTAAATTCACGTAATCATTTCTATTCACATTGTATTTCGTATACAGAAGCACTCAATGATGCTAGTCTCGGTTGTGCCTTCGTAGGGTTCATTATTTTTCACAGAAAATAAATAAATAAAGTACTATTGGTTTTTGTGTGTAGTCCACAGCAAAGAATACGCTTGTTGAGATACGAAAACTTAGATTCTACAACGAGTTGAATCTGCTTTGTGCGATATGTCACGTCATGATACCATTGAAAGGGAAATTATCAGGAACTTCAGTGATTGCACAGTGATGATGAAAAGGAGCAGAGTGGTGATCCATGATTGTGCCTCGAAGAATAGGAGGAGAATAGCATTGGAGTGGGGAAAGCAAGATTGTGCCCTTTGAACAAGGGAAAACTTCACAGTGACTACGGTAGATCCGTCTGGAACATTCAGATTACCTGGAGATACTGTATTTACAGTAATCCAATGATTCACTATCCAACTTCCCCTCTCTCAATCACACTACTCAGCAAGGAGACTATCAAGAGGGATCTTATCGTCACTCTACTTGATGACTCACCCTGCCTCATTTTCTTGGCGAACCCGTCGCGTCTAGCGCGCACCCTTTCTCCTTCCTATATAATCCCCGCGCTTTCTTCTCACTATCGAGTTGGTCCGGACCTCGGTGGGTTATCATTCTGAAGCTCCTCCCATCGAGACCGACACGACCGCTCGCTTTTGCATTGTATTATTATCATTATATTTTACTCCCTCCTATGAACCGTGACTGGTCTAATTCAAACATTTTTTGATCATTTAGCTATGATAGTCTCGTCCGATCAATCAGATACAGATTCCAAATGAGGGCGTGACGAGCGACAAGTGGGGGGGGGGGGGGATGGGAGTTGGAGATAGACCCACGATGGCTTTGATCTGGTAACGTCTTTATCATAAAATGATATGGAGAAGATAATGAAATGGAATGATTCATTCGTGCCTCAGAGATATGCTCTACTAGGCATCATTCCAATGGGGATCTCCCTCTTCCATCGATGCTCTCCTCTTCTCAAATCAGTGAGATGATGGTAGTTAGAGATGAAGATCGTGGTGTATCCACCGACCCAAAGGCCCCTCCCCCCCCCCTCCCCGCGAGTTCCTTCAATCTCGTTCCATCATAGTCCAGGGTGCTCCCACTCCCATCAGTCACCTGCAATCCATCAGTTGTTTTCCAGATCCAATAGAAACTATTTCATTTATACGCACGACTTGGTCAGGTGGGTCTTCAGTAAGAGTGTTCGAGTAGAGACAGAATCCAATCCGGCAACACTACAACGTCCATAGTTGATGTTTCGCCTATCTTGTATTCATTTCCTCTATCTTGTACATGGAGAGGAGTACTGCCTTGTTTCCCTCTTGGAAATTTTATGAGCTGTTTCCCGCTTATTCAGAATTTAACATGTAACAAATGAAGTGTTTATTCCTGCAGCGATTCGAGGTACAATTCTGACTGAGGAATGAGAGAGGATCGAGTGAGAATGGGATATTTAGAGGGAGCCGAGGTCGATGGGATTGGCATTGCACTCATCTCCATAGCAGCAGCAGTACTTGAACTCCTTGGCCACCATTCTCGATTTGATGCATGCCCCCTTCTGGCAATTATCTCCACGGAACGCAACCTCAATCGATTGATACAGTATTCATCTACCGAGCTAAAATCAATATCATGTTCAAATGTTTCTTCTCTCCTGACCCCCACTTGTACAATCGCGCTTTTACCACTTTCATCAGACCACTTCTCGAATATGGTTCTGTTGTTTGGTCTCCCCACACCGTAATACTTGACAATCAAATCGAAGATGTACAGCGAAATTTCTCGCGTCGTCTTTTTGCGCGTTGCCAAATTCCCTATTCCTTGTATCCCGATAGAATATCCCTTCTTTCACTTCAAACTCTTGAACATCGGAGATTTATCTCAGATATTCTCTTCCTTTATAAGTCGATTCATGGATTCTATTCGTAAGACCACTCCAACTTATTCAGAAAAAGCCCCACTTACTCGTTCTCTTCGTAGATCCCATAATTTGCGCATTTCACTGCCCTTCGTACCTGATGTTGTTTCTGACCTGCTGCTCCTCCCGAAGCCTCCCCCTTCCCCCAACCACCGATTCGCCATCAAGACGACGGACCTCCACCAAAGCACTAATGAAGATCTCCGCTGTTCCAATTTCATGATACCCCCCTGGTGGATAAATAATTGAATTGAATTGTATCACTCAAGTACAGTACCCTTCCATAACAAGTAAGCTACAGTACCCCTCTACCGTATCACTCATCAACATGGCCCAGCTACAGTAATATACCGTACTCCTCACATCGTGTTGATTGCTGCATCCCTGGTGGAGATATCCCTCCGTCTCATTCCACAAGGCGAAACAGCCGACGGAAACCTCTGACACCTGCAGAGAATTAGCATACATAAATGCATGCCAGAATTCGCCGAAATCCAACTTGAAATCCGAAACTAATATCTCTGATTTTCGCGGTATCAAAGTGTAAATTCACACCCTATGTATCTACTCCGTCGGAGAGGGAGCCAAGTGAACACCAATTTCCTATCTGCATGTTATTCAAACTACTAATTTGCTTCCCGTCGTGAGACTACCGTAGTCTCTTCTGTGCCTCATAATAACTGTTTTGAATCGGATTTCAGGAATCAGATAAGTGGGTTAGTAATCAGATCAAACCTGGGGAATGGCATAGCACTCCTCCAGTTTGGCCATTCCTCTTGGCTCTTTGTGATTGCGAATTACGCAAGTGACTCTTGGATGTCCCGTCTCCGGCTTGCGTATGAATCCTTCCTCGCTGAAATGGATAGAGTAAGTGGAGGAGTTTGAATAGTATTGTCTCCGGTGTCTACAGTATATCTAGTAAATGATGTAATTGAAGAGGGGGCACATACATGAGTTTGCTTCGTGAGGGGGGAGTCATCGATGTACTTCTGCTCTCGCTCCTCGTAGTCATGGTAGAAGGAGAAGAGAGGAGAGATGAGGAGAAGGAAGAGGAAGAAGGACGTCGACATGTTGATGGAAGACGAGGACGACTGATCCTTCCCTTCTAGAGTCGATTGAGGGGCGGAGTCGGGAGGGGGCGGAGTCTGCAGCTAAGGACAGAGGGAGAAGAGGAAGGAGATAAGGAGGGATAGAGGGATAGTGAGAGAGAGAGGATAGAGAATAGAGAAAACGAGGAGCTTGTTGATTGATAAGATACGGTAATCAAGAATTGAGTGAAGTGAAGGCTTCTGTATTCGAGCATTGATAACTGACTTATCCATGAAGGTGGCAAGCGTTTGGGAATGCGCAAATATGCAGCTGATGTATTTAAATGTAAATGTAGTAAACAAGTAAGATAAAAATGCTCCGATCGACTCCATCCTAAATCCACTTCTTCTTCTCTTGCGTAAGATCACGTTACATTCTTACCCGCATGAAAGATACAATTCGGCGCATTTTCGTGGAAAAGGAAAGACGTCTCCTCTGACGGAGGTCGAGTACAAATTTTATGGAGTATTCAAAGATATCCGGTGTGTCTCGAAGGATTCTAACCAAATTGTCGAGGGGTGTCTTCAAGTTTCCCTTTGGGCGGCCCTAGGCGAAACCTGAAAAGGGAAACCCTGTCTTGTCCATTTTTCGTCGAAAGTTCGACTGCAGAGAGTACATCTTCATTGCTAGAACCAACTCATTTATTATGAAGTGAGTAGAAACAGGCTAATGTATTGAGAGAGAAAATCGGTGCTTCGACCATAACTGTGATTATTTGGAGTTTGAATGCTCCATACGCCACTCAACAGTCCTTCCGAGCACATGCTAAGTTCGTTCCACTACTTGTTGCCAGATATTTCCCAGGTACGCTCAATCTGCTGATGTTTTCGATGATGTGGACTACAATTACTGATCTTGTTCCACTTCTCACAGAGAAAAATTAAGCGAAAAATGATGTGTGATACAAAATGACACCCAAGTCATGCGGGAAGAGAGAGACTTCCGTTCAGGAGTGGATAAGTTGCCATATTTGAGCTGTAACCACGCGTTGATATTTCACTTCCAGAATGGCCCAGATGATTATCTTTCAGCATTTCTGGACAGTAAATTCAAATTTCGCTCATTCCTCAGTGTGAGATGAGCACTGTTTGGTCAACTCCCTTCTGATTGAATAAAGAAAAATGAGCGAAAAATGACGCCCAACGTTGAAGGAAATCTGCAGAACTCGTGACTCTCAGTTGGATTAACGCATGGTATTCAACAAGGAAGGAGGAAATTGATTGAAGCTGGAAGGACTTCCTATTGACGTCAATTGAATATGGAGCGAAGATCAGCCTTCATCCAAGGTTCAAATAACTAGATATTTTTGCGCGGTGCTTTCCAATCCTGAAACTACTCTTTGTTCACTCGATCTTCGTTCCATCATCGCCATAACATGTAAACAGCCATGTTGAAATTGTATCAATGCCAACCAGATACAAATTACAAGTCATGAGGGGCGACGCTTTGCTCGTTGGGGAGGGAAGGGGGGGGGGGAGGTGCTTCATTCCGTAGGCATTTGAGATGATCAGGATTTGGCTACAGAATGAAAGGAATGAATGAACATTGGCAAAGTTGGGAGGATGCGACTGAGCCATTCATCGCTATCTGGAATCCTTCGATCATTCGAATCGACCGTACAGTAGTAGTTTGGAAAACGAAATTTAGGTGAGAATGCGTGGCTTCTTATTTATCGAACTGAAACCTGAAAATGCTTGAAATTGAACATGCTTCCGGAAGGAATCCCTGTACATAATATACATCGTCAGTTTGCATCCAGCGAGCAGGACAGGCATATTCGTAGAGTACAATCTGTCAGTTCGAAATTGGAAGGAATCCAAGCTCTTTCCGAGTAGCACATTGCACAAAAGGATACATAAACGGACACAACTAAGGATATATCTATGGGCGTTCCATATTCGTCCTCCCATGTGGTCTAGTGGTTAGGATTTCTGGTTTTCACCCAGGCGGCCCGGGTTCGATTCCCGGCATGGGAAGTGTTTATTTTGTCGTCTCGCCAATCTCCAGACTCCATTTATCTCGGTTGATACCCTCTATCTCTTCATTTTATTTTATTTTGGTTCGCTCCTCTGCATTCAAGCCTCATCACTAGGCAATTATCGATTCGCTCCATCTTGAAGAGCTCTGCATTGCCAATCTCCCTTCTTCTATCTCAACCGTTACATTTCATGCGCCGGATTCACTTCTAATTTTCCCTTTCCCGTGTTTGTAAATTGTCGCGAGTGTCGAAGGGAGAATATGAACGAGAAGGGAGAGGGAATTTCACTCACCCTTAGGGAGAGAAAACAAGATGAGAGGTAACGAGAAGGGCCATTTGGGCATAGTACACATAATATAATAGAGAGAATCAACATTCCGAGAAACACTTCGAGAATGGTTTCAGATGGAAGACAGACCAGACTAAGAGATTATATTTGGAGAAGAAAATAGTGTAGAAGGATCATCCATGAGGCGACGATGAGAGTCCACAACGAACTGTTTGAGATGTTGGATGGACCAGAGGGAGAACAAGCAGTGCATAGATTGGCAAGGAATAGGAAAATGTCGAGAAAGAGCAGGCATAGCTGATTCTGGTCTGGAGTTTAGAGGAAGTGAGATGGACATTGTCTAAGTGTCCATGGAGGAAAGATTACGGTCCAGATATGAGCATTGGGCGATAACCGAGAGAATGGAGGAGAGATTAAGTGTCGCGGAGATAAAAATGGCTCGATGGATAGTCGGAGTGAGATTACGAGATAAAGTGAGAAATGAGAGGATAAGCGGAACGCTCGGAATAGCCTCAATTGTGGATAAGATAAGGGAGAGGAGACTCGGATGGTACGGTCACATAAAGAGAAGGGAGAGAGGCCATCCATGTAGAGAAATGCTCCGATGAGACAAAGGGAAGAAGGCCGACAGGAAGACCCAGAATGAGCTGGGAGAAAGTCATAAAGAAAGACGTTGCTATAAAGAGACTAACTGAGCGACACATGCTTGACCGACAACTGTGGAAAGGGAAGATCGCTCATCCAGACCCTGCCTAGCATGGAGAGCTTCGATTCAATGCAACTATGATGTTATGAAACCCATCGTTATCTTTGTAATTTTTTGTAAGACCCCCATTGTAAGCAAGTTCGCCCTGGATAAATATGATGTGATGTGATAATACACACATCTTCAGGGCAATTTATTCACCGTTAGAATACGATAACATAACAACAACAGAAACAGATAAGCCAGCAACAACATGATAACGAACAATGGAATGGAGGGAATGGAGTCAGAGGAGGAATATATTGGAGTGAGTGCTCCTATCATCTCTGATGCATCTGCATCTCCTTGCAATAGTCAGAGAGCACCTTCAATGGCACTTGAGGATGAACTAGTAATTGAACTTATTTACCTTTCTGAAGAGTTTGTTGAGAAGGAAGAGAGGAAGGTACAAGATCGAGCATACAATGACGGAGATGATCAACACCGTCATCTTCTCATCCTTGTACAGTGCAGGGGCAGGGGTAGGAAAGAAAGAGCCATTGAAGAAGCAGATCTAAAATATTTATGGTTTATGAAAGAAGTAAAGATGAGCTTCCTAAAAAAAGAGGAAACCATTTTATCAATCAACCTCCGATGAGTCTCAATTTTTTTATAAATATACACGGCGGACTGAAATCCTACACGAGGAAAAATTCAAGGCTAGAATTCGTAAGGCAGGCCCCGCCCCAAAGACTGCTAAACTCAGTGAGTTTTTGCACAGGCTCCACCTACTTTCACTAAACATAGAAAGCGTTCCTAAAAACAGTGAATTTTCAAAAATCTTTCAAAAGCTTGCACATCAATGTCAGGGGGAGATGCTGTTCAAATATCAGGAAATTCAAATATTTGCCGAATCAGTATCAGAATCAGAATCAGGGATCAACCTGACGCTTTGAATTTTGCCGCACTTTTTTCTCGCTGCGCGCCAACCATTGCATTTTAGCCACGATGTCCGGGTGCGGGTAGGATTTCATTCCGCCGTGAATATACCAGCGGCATTCCCCCGATTACGTCGAGGCAAAACCACTGACTGGGTTCAGCGCTTCGCACTTCACATAAGTTTATACGCTTAGATTGTATGCTGGCAGGACGCCCATACCAAACGTTGGACGTCCTTACCGAACAGACAGACAGACACACACAAGTTTGATAAAAAATATATAGATTAGATAAACATAAACAAATCACCTGCATAATATCCCACACGTAGGTCAAGCCATAGATGAAGTAGTCCATGAACTGAAAATCACACGCCATATACGATTCTTATACGTAACAAAGACAGCTGCTTCATAATTGGGCGATGATCTCACCAGCAGATCCAGCAGTATCGATAGTCCAGTCGTCTTTCCCTCTCCCTCATAGATTTGCACGAGAACAACAATTGCAGCTGAATTGATGAAGTAAGATTCACAGGAAGGAACGGGTAAGAGTGAAATAACGATATGAAATTGGCGATTCCCAGATATACTGGAGCAAAGTTGTTAGACGGCATTCAAACGAACCGAGTGCTTGGATCAAGGACATTCCCCCAGAGAGGAGATAGAGTACCACATCAACAGCTCCATTATTCTGAATTGTTTGACTGATTAGCAACATATGATCTGATTCAAAAGATGATGGGAAGTTTAGGAACTCTCAATCGGTGACGTTTAGGACCGGACTCAAAAGGTCGGGAAGACGGTTTAGAACCCACATTTGAATACAAGTGACGTTATAAAACTCTCATATGTTGAATTGCTATTCACCGGTATTCAAATTAGCGTTCTAAACCATCTTCCCGACCTTATGAAAGAGTTCCAAAACGTTACCGAACGAGAGTTCCTAAACGTCCCATTACCATCAAGGTAAAGATGAATCCCCACTCACGACGTTTGTCATTGCGAAATAGAAGTTGATGACGTTGCCCACGAGAATCAGAGCCAGAATCACGCGCGTCGAGGTCTGGAATGGGACCATTACCTCTACCCTCTGGAATCAGTGAATTTCGACGAAGTGGAACTCACTGCGTTTGACAATCCACAGCACCCGAATGGTTTCCAGAAGTACGGAAGCTGGCGTCTGCTCGCCTCATTCGATGCTGAAACAGTTCCCCTTTCACTACCTGCCCAGGTTTTGGTAAAGTGAGCCTACTTCAATTATTTTCACAAAAATAAGCTACCCGATGTTATTAAAAAGACCTTTTCGGACAAAGAGTTAGTAAGATGACGGTACCTTACCTTTCGTTGACCGAATTTATAAGCTTGAAATAATATTGAAAAAAAGTAAACCAAAGCTAACTAGTACAATGAAGTAAGTTACTGGCAATTGACGAACCCGAGAGTAAGTACTTACAACGTAATATTGTCGTAAAACGCATGGCAAGTTAATATAGCTATAGAACTGATGGTAACTAACTCAACTAATTGAAATAATATGGCTTTCCAAATCCTGAGCACTCTCACCATTCGACTGCTTCTGCATCGGCAATCTAGTAGTCGACTGGAGAGGCGACTGCTGCATGGGGAAGTGCGGCTGCTTGACGGCTGCAAGCTGCGGCATTGCTGCTGCATCAGTCGACGGGTAGGGCGGGGGAGGGAGCTGCGACGAAAACGTGTGAGAAGCAGACTCTACCGAGTCAATATCACCTCTCTTACCTCATAATGATGGTGCTGCATCTGGCCAGAATAATCCACAGTAGGATGGCTGACGTAGTCTGGAAAAAAGCCATCAGTCAAGGAATTGACAAACTCGGCTAACAATGCCGAAATGAGAAAAAAGTGGAAGCGTGGTCAATTTGTAAACAAAGGAACCTACAAAAAGAAACATGCGAGTTGCTAAAGACGCCCTAGGCATGAGGCAACGTTTGTATAGCTAAAACAATTGCAAATTACAGAAATTAATAATTAAAGAAAAATTAGTGTTGCAACATGTTGCAACAGGTTACTGTAAGAAAATGTGTCGTTGCGTAAAATGCGAAAATGCGTGTTGCGTTGCGTGTCTTACGTCAGAATTGGGCATGGTTGCGTCAGACCTTGGCATGTACTCTCTCGCTTCGTAGCACCTCCGTAGCTGCCCGCTGATTTTTCAAGGGTGTTTATTTTCAGTTTCGTCACACAGTTTCGGAAGTTAATCTCCAATCGATCGATAATCATGCTCAAGGGTGAAGGCGACAGTGGTGGAGGAGGAGGAATCGAATTCAAGAAGTAAGTATTAGGGTGTCCCAAAAGTCTTGTCGCCGTTTTTCTTTTTATTATTTCAAGAGAACCGTAGGTCGCAATATCTCTCACTCGTTGTTAATAAGTGCAAGTACTGCTGCACTAATTTATTCGACTTCGATTAGATCATGAGATTGCCTAATGGTGAAACAATAATATAAAATGTATGTTTTTCGACCTTGTTTTAAAATATTCATAAAACAGAGGCGGTTGACATTCCGAAGCCCAAACAAATACCATAGTAGTAGTAGGAATCAGACTTTTAAATGCAATTTTCGAACTAAATATATCACTTGAGAACTCAGAAATAATCAAGAATATGTGAAAATCATGACCATTTTTCAGGTCGATTTTTGAGTTATCTATTTTTACCCCCTTCGATTGCGCTCTAATGTTAATTTTTCAACGTTTTGATTTATTTGTAAATATTTTGATCGATTTCCGGAATCAAATTCGAAAATTTTTAGAATAATGTGTGAGAAATGGCAAGTCTCATAGTGATGATGCAATTCGAGAAGGGAAGTCGAAATGGTGCGCATATTGAGTATGGATCACTTCCTATTTGTGGCAAACATTAAACTGATTTTTATCTATTCAAAAAAAGGAGAACGAATTTTTTGAACGAAAACTGAACGTGGGTGTTTTTAGTGTGGTCAGTTCTACATACCGTAGCTCCTCGGAATTGTAATGATTTCACTGTCTGAAGTATTGAAACAGAAGGTCAATAGTTAATTCATCAATCGCCGCTTAGCAGGATTCGATAACGCTCTTTACAGTTGAAAAAATATTTTTCAAAAAAAAAACGACAGGACTTTTGGGACACCCCAATATACGCCTTTTAGTATATTTAATAATTTGTATATTACTGTAAGAAAATATTCCATTTCACGAATAGCGCCTGTAGAACTGACAATCATGCGCCCCCGTGCCGGATGCTGCGCGGCACCCCTCCCTCGCTCCGCCCCCTCCTCCGCCAAAAGCTGTTTTCTCGCGGTTTTCTTTCTTTTGCTTTATTTATCGCGCCATTTCTTGTAAATGTGGATACTTGTGCTTGAGCTTCATGCCTACATGGCAGTGGGTAAAGCTTATTCGGCTTGTAAATGATTACTTTCCGATTTCTTCGAGACTTCGAGTTCCGTGCGCTGTGAACACACTGATTATGCGTTTATACAAATACATTCCTTGCTCAGAGGCTGCCCAGTAAGCGGAACTGCGACTTCGTCTAGAACAAAGACGGGTCGTCAACCTATCACGGGCACGCGGCTGGCTTCAAGGTTTGTGAAAGTTTCGCTCTTCTCACCTTGCTTTCTTGTTTATTTATTGCATATTTTTTCTCTTTTGGACGTCGGTCATGTCCAAATTTCAAAATGGCACCGAAACTCTGCTTTCTCAACGTTATATACCTCACGAAACAAGATCGAACTTGTACTTCGTCTTTAAACTTCTCGCTTCTAGAGGTCTCCCCGCTGTCGCCTTCTCATGGGTCAGCCAGCGGGAGGCAACAACCGAGATCTACACCGTTCCCTTTTCACTTCTATTTACTTCTCGAATTAATAAATGATGTTCTTATTGTTCCACTTCGTCACTGGTTGACGACCAGCCCCGAACGGGAGTATCTCTATCTAATCTATTGCTAGGGATTCCAGATGTCCCCTTCAGATCGTCAAGGAGACGGTCTTAGTGACGTTTTCGTTGTCATTTGTGTTTCCCATGAGAAGTAAATGTATCTTAAATATCCTCGTTCATCCAAAAAGCAAACCAAAACTGAAATTTACGCCATTTATATGAAGAAAAAGTTGATTAGTCGAAGAGAAAGCCGATCGAAGTTTGAAAACTTGAATAAAACGTTCCGCGAGTACTCCCTCCAGTACTACCATTAGAGGGGGCGGAGCTTGGAGTTGCTAACCACCGTATTGCTTTTGCTGCGTTTTTGAATCTTACAATAATTTGTCCTTTAGTTTTTATCTATTTTCCAGTGTCGTTACTTCATCCTTTACTTTATATTGAGAGTAGATCGACATGGTTTATATTTTTGTATTTGAGATGATATTACCGGTATATTTCTAAGATCTTGACTTCAAAGAGTAGTTGTCATTAGACAGGCATACACCAGCCACTTGCGGTAAATACGAAATGGATAATGAGCCTTATTTTTCAGCGAAGGAGGAGGAGAATAGAAGCCTGCGGAGGCGGTCGTTCAGAAGCCCATGATGGGTCGTTTCAAGTCGTTATTCGCTCCTGTGCTTAGACTCGTCGTGAGTGTTACTCAATACTTTGATCACTGTAGTGGATATCGCTTTGGCGAGATAGACGACAAACACATTCAGAAGCCCAAGAAGGAGACCGTTGAGAAGACCGCTGAGGCCGTCAAGGAGTCCGCTGAGGACCCGGAGCCTGCTCAGGACCCGAAGCCCACTCAGGATTCGGAGCCCACTCAGGACCAGGAACCCACCGAGGACCAGGAACCCACCGAGGACCCGGAGTCCGCTCAGGACCCGGAGCTCACTGAGGACCAGGAACCCACTGAGGAGGCCGCTGAGGAGCCTCTCCTTCCCCCTGTGAGTGTTACTAATTGGATTAGAATGGCTGATCTCGATTTGACCAACCATATATATCGATCGTTTCAGCCCCTCTCCAAGCCCGCGTAATCTCTCATCGCGAGGAGCGACAACGGCTCTTGTTGATCTACGGAT
Organism: Pristionchus entomophagus; assembly: GCA_036245825.1. Taxonomy (NCBI): domain Eukaryota; kingdom Metazoa; phylum Nematoda; class Chromadorea; order Rhabditida; family Neodiplogasteridae; genus Pristionchus; species Pristionchus entomophagus. The sequence continues at coordinate 16,211 of BTSX01000019.1, forward strand.
CAAACTGTTGTTATGTTACATTTTGTTGATAAATTTGTTATTTGAGAGACAATTCGTTCTAGTTCCTTCTCAATAGGAATGCTTGGGCTGGGCAAGTTGGGTGCCACAAGGGGCAGATAGAATTGTATAATTATCAAATGGAAATCATTCACTCATTTCGAAATTACCGATGGCTGCTGGTTTAAGAAATAGGGTTGACAATTCAAGGATAAGAAGAAAGCCTTCCTTTCAAATTTCACCAACATGCAAATCGCTATCATTCATGAACAAGGATGAGGGTGGGGGGGCGGTCGTCCTTGTTCAAGGATGGACGTCTTTGAGGATCGAGGGGGTAAAGCGGTATTCTCAAGATCGGAAACCGAGTAATAAGTGGGATCTTACCTACCCCCTCCCTCCTCTGATATCTAACATTCCTCCTCTATTCTAGCTCTCCGTTGACATACCTCTTCCTCCTCCTTAGATTTTTCACTTTCCACCTCTGTTCTAGCTCTCTACTGTCAATAGACTACTGACCCTACTTCCTACTCTACACCGTGCTCGTTTTCCTCTGTGCTCCTGTGAGAGAAGTGACCAGATGAGAAAAGATGGGATAGATCAGTGGAGAGCTTGAACAGAGGAGGAAGGAGTGGGCAGTTCATGGGAGAATATGGGAAGAAGACGTGATATCAGAGGTGGAAAGAGGAGGCAGGTCAGATCACATGTTTTACCCGGTTTCCGATCTTGAGAAAATTGTTTTCACCTCATCCGTTCCTGAGGTCATCCTTGAACAAGGACGACCGATCCCCCTCATCCTTGTTCCTTACATCCACCATCCTTCCCTCTTCCTTGAATCATTGAATTGTAAACCTTGCTAAGAACGTTTCTTTGAGACAGGGCAAGGCTTTTTAGGCAAGGCCAAGGTGGTGGATCCTGTCCAATTTAACACACGAGATATATAGGGGTGTCCCATAAGTCTTGATAATTATTTTTATTTTTTTGTTTTTTTTTATTTCTTCAACAGTTTACAATAATCAATAATCAATGTATCCCCCCTTCGAACCCTCGACCTGTCTCCATCTTTCGGGCAGGGTGTTAACACCTCTCTTCCAAAACTCGGGAGGCTTAGAGATGATCCATTCGGTGAATGCCCGAACGAGTGAGTCTCGGTCCTTGAAATTCCTTCCCCTGCAGAAGTCAGACAGTGAGCGGAAACAATGGTAGTCGCAAGGGCTAATGTCAGGGGATTATGGTGGATGGGGAAGCTATTCCATATTAAGCTCGTCCAGTTTGGTCCGGGTGATTTTCGCGTGATGGGTGGGCGCATTGTCCATCAACATCAGAATTTTTCCCTCGCTCATGAGTTCGGGAGGGACCCTGATGGCGACCTCTTCCAGTTGTTGAGTGAAGAGGTCGGCAGTGACCGAGGTGTTAGGGGCGAGGATCTCCCAATAGAGAGGACCGAGGGATCAGAAGAAGAATCACAGCATTTCCCTCTTTTCGTGTTGCTCCTTCTACGGGGTGGGCTGGGGCTTTTCATCCACGTCGCACCACTGCAGTCTCCTCTCCGGATTATCATAGGTGATCCACTTCTCATCTGCTGCGATGATGGAATTTACCCATCGCATATGCGATCTACGAGAGAGCAATTCCCGACACACCTCAACTCGCTTTTTGAGTTGTTCCTGGGAGAGGTCATGGGGAATGACTTGGGGGAGCTTCGCTGTCTTTCCCGCCCGATGGAGGGTCCGACACACGGTGGTCTTGGGAGTGCTAGTCTCTGCCGCCAACATGCGAACACTCTTCTTCGGATCCTTCTTCAGCGCAGTGAGAACTCGAGTGGGTTTGCGAGAAATTGGGCGACCGGATCGGGGTTGGTCATCGAGGTTATAATCTACTTTCTTGAAGCGGGTGTACCAACGATGGCATGTAGTAAGGGAAGGGGCATCCTCTCCATCCGTAAGCACCAGGACCGCATGAGCTTCTTTGGATGTTCGACCAAGGCGGAAGGAATGAAGTAAGACAGCGCGTTTATCGTGATAAGTCTCCATCACTAGAATGACTGTGGCAAATTCTAAACTGATGCAATGCCAATACGACTTCGACGTCAGCATGATGCAATAGTTTGTTTACAATTAGCTAAAAAAAAAATCGGGGCATTCGATTGCGCAACAATGATTTACGGAGCAATTCTCAAGACTTATGGGACACTCCTATAGGTCGAGTACTGTGTGCCCTACTATTATACTATTTCTGGATATCAGAAGAAGCGCAAGTCGATCGTGGGGCTCGAACCGGGGAGTCGAGACTGGATTGGGTTCTTCAATCAGACACCATAACCGCAAGTTGCCGGTTGTTGCCGATTGACTTAGATTCCTTCGACTCTCCTCTGTCAGTGAATCTCACAACGAACTCTATCAGAATACGGTAACTATTATCTAAAAGGGGGAAATCAATATCATGCAGTGGTATGGAGCTAGCCTACCCCCGTACACGAGGGTAGATCTCCTTCGTCTTACAGCAACGACTCCATCTTTTTTGAACCGGTGTGTCTGATTCCACTACCATATCCCAATATCTCCCTTCCATCGATCACAAACTGAATACCGTATCAGCTACTCGTTATTCGGATCCAATTGCCCGCCAAGGTAATAAACTGGTCTCCTTCATTGATTCTCACAACGAATTGTATCCAAAGTCTTCTCTGAGATACCAGTTCGCTCACTTATCGATTGTACCTTCTTTTTATCTTGAAATACCGAGGAAATATGTTGAATTCTAATTAGTTTTTAGCAATTCAAATAAATCTTAACAGTGATATTTATGCACTCAATAACCGTTAGTATTATTACATCATTCACTTAGTGTGTGTCATCAATCAATAATTGAGATCGGGCAGTGCTGGTTGGTACTCGAATGAGCAATAACCGGGTCCATTCCCTGGTTGGACGGGGAATCCTCTCTCCGCCATTCGACACGACCATTCGTATAGACGGGGCCAGATCTAAGAGGGATCAGTGGTCACGTTTTCAGGGATTAGTAATGACATAACGGCATTTTCCGCGCATTCTCGTTTCTCTGATCGACGAGAGATTACGCAAGAAGAGGAGAGTCGGGAGCCGATTTGTCAGCACAATCATTTATCACACTTTAGATCACGTTTGAAAGAAGATTCAGTATCAAAGTCCTGTGTTTTGGAGCTCGTTTCAATCTCATGTCTTGATTCATGCCCAGTTTTGAATGGAAATGGAAGTCACTCGAATACCTTGTCTCCATTGACACTCTTGGTGTACTTCTCCTCACTCCACAGTTTCTCTCCCACTGCACTCGTCCGGGGGAAGATACGAGGGAGGGCATTAGACTCATCCACCTGTCAATGAGTCGATATAGGGCTAGGCTCAATCGATTTTCATCGATTAATCCGATCCACCAAAGCACATTTTGATCTCATTTTTCCTCGTGCGTAGCAAGAGAGGTTTCAATAGCTGCAACTCACCATCTCTCCCCACATGGCCGCCTCTCCTCCCAGCACTCGACCACGCTCCATCTCACTCACTCCCTCCAGGTCCTGAGTGGAAGAGGGATTACGGTATCAAAAGATAATATGAAGGAACGCTTCAGCGACTTATAGTTTCTCACTCTCGAAATAAAGCAGTTGATATTTAGGGACTGTTTTATATGTGTAGATCCTTATGAAAATATCTCAAAATGAGTCGATCTCACTTGAGGATCGCAATCATAGTACTCCTTGACGTCGATGTTCCATGAGATATGATCGAGATACCTGGAGATCAAAGATCAGAGATCAACTAAATACCAGAGGTTGAAGATCAGAAATCATCAAATACTACAGACCAACAGGAGGAGAGGATGGCGAAGTGGCCCCCCTTGACGATCTTGGCCATATTTCCCATCTGTTCCTTCTTCGTGTTTCCAGTCCAAACATGACCAATCACTTGGTTCATCTTCATTCCCATATCGAGGAGTTCCTAAAGGGGGTGGGGGGGGGGGGGGGAATTGTGGGAATTGAGAGAAGGAGCACGACAGAGTTCTTTTCTTTGATCTTTTCCGATGATTCGTCCCGAATCCAGTCAAAAGGCGCTGATTTTATATATCCCAGTGAACAATAAAGAATGAGGATAGGGACTCTTCCCTGTTCCACTCTGGCAGGAAGTTCAATCATCTCCTCGTTCTCTCACCTGCCACACAATAAACTGTCTCCTGGGCATATCTCTGGCTGTGAGATGGCCAATCAATCGATCGATGTAGTGCTGTTGCAGTTGAGTCGTCGTGTTCATTCCCCACAACTGAATGGGGCTACGCTCAATCATTAGTCGGGCTTTATTTAGGGACCACCAGCCTGAGAGTCGACTTTACGGAATCTGGTCGGAAGTAGGCTCAATGTGACCGTCAGGGTCTCAATATCATTTTTGCTTTTGGACGTATGTCGATAGCTCTTCTCTCAAGCCCACGAGAGCTTTTGAAGCGCACGCGACTCCACCAGCCAGAGAGGAGGGGGAGGCGAGACGAGAGAGAAAGGGGCTGAGCCTCTCTCGCGTGTGTCTCTCTCCCTCCCCCCGCTCTCTCGTCTCTCTCCTCCCGCGCTCATATTTAATTCAAGCACAATTCGGGGGAAAATATTAAATTTCCAATTTTGTGCTTAAAATTCCTCTAAAATACTAATTAATGGAATTCCAACTGGCGAGCAATGTTTCGACCATGGGAAATGCCCTAATCACCCTATTCCCAACCTAAATATCGATTATTGACCTACTCAGAATTGTCAGATATCGGCTCGCCAGTGCTTCATTGATAGAGGACATCGAGAGCTATCTATCGCGATTTTGGGCGAGCGATTTAGTTGCGAATGAGCTTTGTGCTCCTTCGATCTCGCTTTTGAGGGAAATAGTGTCGAGGGAAAAGGGGCGGGGCTGGTGGTCCCTACTTTATTCTCCTTTCCCTTGAGAAAAAGAAGGGGAAGTGAGAGATCATCAAATATTTTACTACCTTCATGTAATCAGTGACATTCTTGTTGTTCTCCCAGCACTGCGTGATCCAGAATGAGGTCTCGTCTCCTCCCAGATGGGCGAATCGATCGCGGAAGAGGGCGAACAGCTCCTGAGATCAAATATCAAAGCTCAATCAGAGGCAGGTGAAAGATCAAACCTTGAAAAGAGCAGTAACGACATCGTATGTGAGTGGATTGGTGGGATCGAGAATGGCTCTATCCGGGTCTTCCTTGCCCAGTTTATCGAAGCAGCGAGAGGTGATGGAAGGCACGCCCACTCCCCATGAACGAGTGTGACCTGCGGATCGATAATTGGAGGAGGACGGTAAACAATAAATCGATAATAATTCTCCTTCTGACCTACCAGGCGTATCGATCTCCGGAATGACTCGGATACCGCGGAGACGCGCGAACGCCACGATCGACTGAATATCTATTGGTTAGGCACCGCCCATCTTAGCCCCGCCCCTGACTCCGCCCACCTGGATGTCCTCCTGTGAGTAGACGTGTCTTTCATCGAAGGCTCCCTTGACCATCTCGGGGTAGGCATGGGGTTTGAAGGGGAATGACTCGTTGTCAGTGAGGTGCCAATGGAAAACATTGAACTTGTTCTGAGCCAGAAGATCGATGATCGCCTGAATTAAATCAGTTGACGATCAACTATCGATAAGTTTAGTCTATGGTATCGCTCAATCGATGATCGTGCGAGTAGATGCTACTACAGTAACCTTGATGGTGCGGACGGAGAAGAAGTGGCGAGAGGTGTCCAACAGCAGACCGCGGTGAGGGAAACGGGGCGCGTCCTGAGAGGAACACCTTCGGGTTACGGTATCTCCCGATTATCGATTACCTCCACGCGCGAGACTCGCATTGTGAGACCGATGGCTGAGGGGAAGGCGAGTTGCGACAGCGTTTCGAGACCGCGGATCGTTCCCCAGACCTGGTAGGATACGGTAGGTAGATCAAAGATCAAAAATCGAACCTGTGCTGACTGTAGCAGGATGTGGGTGCGATTGACAGTGAGTGAATAGCTCTCGACCATTCCCATCTGGGGAGAGGAGGGACACGATGGATCATCGTCAACGACCACGTGCAGCTCCAGAGGAGCAGCCTGAGAACGATCAATAATCAGGGGAGATTACCATATCAATCAATAATCATGATCGGCAATATTACGGTACCAATCGATGATCAGGAACAGGAGATTACGGTACCTTGGTGGGACCAGCATGGCTGAGGGCGAGGCTCATCCTCTTTGAGAATCCAGCCAGAGCTGAGGTCATGATGTCACAGCTGAAGGAGGTGACGACCTGGAGAGATCAAAGATAAGTCCAAGCTCGAAGCCAAGTCCAACCTTGACGAGATTCGGATCGAAGGGGAAGACGTCCGTGTCATTCTGGAGGAAGATGCGGGGCTGCGGCCACACCTGAACCGATCGATAATCCGATTGGAGGGGCTACAGTATCCCGTACTACCGTACTCGCATCACTCCCCATGTCCCCATGATAATTTCTCAACACTAGCCGTACTGGATAAGCAAGTATCAGTCAATCGATCGATAATATTTGAGGAGGTAGGTCACTCGCCTTTCCCGTGGTTCTCGTGTGTACATCTGGCCACTCGGCGAGTACTGGAGAGAAAAGTAGAAGGGAGAGAAGTAACGAAGTCATTCCATCAGAGTGAAGAATAGGGAAGAGAGGAGATGAGTGAATGACTGGCACCTGACTGACTCCTCTTTACACCAACTGAGATCGAACGCCCAATTCGAGCAGAGATCACGGGTTTAATTGGAGTCAATTGGAGGAATGATTGTGAGAAGGAAGCGGAATGATCAAGCCTTTCTAATATCCGAGAGTTCTTTCGCCTTTCTCCCCCCACTCAATACGAGATTCCCTCCTTCACCCCGTATGAAATGGCCTCAAGTGGTCATATCTGAACCGGCAAAAAGGGCAAAAGAGATGGATCAGTCCATTCTTGTTCATCACAGATTTGGAACTAAGACGGGGAAAGAAAGCAATCATCACACACCATCTCGAGGCTCTAACTCTTGCAAGTTACTCCCACTGGATATCGAACCCATGTCGATAGGGTAGAGGATCTGGAACACAACCAGCACACTACACAGGATTGAGAGAGAAACGGTGAAGGCCCACTCGCATAGCGAGGTAGTGATTCGTTACTTCAACTAGATGCGTACACAAAACGCTTTCTCTAACAGTTCGATGTTTTCCTAACAAACCTGTCTGGCTATGCAACCAATACCAGAATGATTCTACCACAGTAATGACGAGAACGATTGCCGGAAAAGAATGAAATATTGTTATTGCAATTCTATCAAGTGATGAGATGTTTTGATTGATTGATTGATTCATGGGCGATTCATGCACAATAAATTCTCCATTCCTAACATTGTTTTTCATCTGTTCGAAAAAAACAAGCATAAATAAAATAACTTTATGATACATTATTGTGTGTGGCTAACGGTTACAGTCGACGGTTAGAAAACTGCACTACCTACGTAGTGCACTCAGTCTAATTTATCGATTATTGTTTTGTTTCATTGTTTTGATCACTCACTGTTTTCAGTATGCTCACAATCTCGTTTCAGAATGGAAAACGGCGAGTCAGAAAAGACCGTGCCGACGTCGTTCTCTTCAGCGAATCCTGCCAAGAAGAAGATCGACAAACTGATCGCCAGCAAGGTCCACAATGACCCGGTACGTGGCCTATTATGGTTTGTTTTGATCCGATAACGTTCACTCGTGTTGCTCGGTCGAGCATTCGCGAGTGTCTCATCTTGACAATGATCGCGAATGAATTTCACTTGCGTGTGTATTCTTTTATTTCATTCTCGAGTGTTGAGGCATTCGCCGAGCTCATGGACTACGTCAGTCCCATCGTGTCGGACATCGACATCCACACGGAGCGACGATTGATGAGGAAGTTGGAACAGAGAGAGCTGGATCTGAATAAGGAGTATCTAAAGGAGTTTGAGAAGGTTTGAAGGACTGTCTTTTGACATCAATTGCCGACCTTACTGCCTCTGCTAGCATAGTCGTCTCTTGACAACTGTCATATCACTCCATATGGAAGCTCCTTTACCCTTTCAAACGATGAGAAATGCCTTATCTGATCTACTTGTGGCAGGTGAACGAGCACGTTCAGAAGTTCTCTGATAAGGTGACTGCGATGCACACGATCTGTGCGGGTCTCACCGACCAGATTCAGCAGAACAAGGCGAGTATTTTGACAATCAAATTATTCTCGCATCTTTTTGTTGACAAACGATAAACTTCCATCCAACGAAAGAGATGGATTTATATATCGTGCTCTCGTTGAACGTGTAAACTTATATTTACATGAATATATTCTTAATTTGACTATTTGTTCTTTACAGGAGAAGACACAGGACCTGCTCAACAAGACGAGTGCCCTTCAGAATAGGAAGTGAGCCTGAAATGATTTATCCGCCTTTTCTTTCTATTCTGACTCATTTGTTCTTAGAACCCTTGACATCCTCAAATGATTTTAACAAGCCTGATCAACTAGAAAAGCGGCAAGGCTGAAATGCCTGAAACCATACCAGATATTTATTATTCATTGTACTCTTTTACTCGTGTTTCTCCTATCAGATGACTCGCATAATATTCCAGGAAAGTGCTCGAGTTGAAGCAGAAGGCCATCGACGATTTCCTCGCCAAATTCTCCCTGACGGAAGCAGAAGAGAAGGCACTGGAGGGGGAATACTGGTTGGTATCTAATTCATACTATGCCAGAGTCCTCGGAGAATGGTAAAACTCGTCAGATCTATTCTTGGAACTTGAATTGAGCGCCCACGGGTGGCATGTCTGAAAGCTATTAATCTGCTAATATTCTCAGTGTGAATTATTTTGTGTGCGATAATGTCTGATCTACCGTACCTCATGATTGATTATTGATTATATAATCCTCAGATGGTCGTGTCTCCTCCGACTTCTTCCCTGCCCTCACTCGTGCTCATTCCATCTACGAGCAGAGCAAGCAACTCCTGAGGACATGCGCCAATCACTCGGCTGCGTGCGTTATTCTACTTTTATTTATTTACTTATTACACAAGACTGAAAATGCGTACACGATGTATTAGAGAAAGGTAGGAAAAGGGGCACGTAAGAACAGTATGGAAAACAGGGATTGTACAGTGCGATTGTGGGGTTGATCTACCGCGTATTGATGAGTACTGTTGAACACAGAAAACAGCATGGAATCGATCAATTACGGTATCATTGCAGAATGGGTGTGATGGAGGAGATGAGCAAGAAGATGGAGTCGGCCTACGATGTACTCTATCGATCCATCCAGAGTCTGTTTTCTATACAATTCACAACACATGAATCGAGATATTATTACATTGATTTACATGATATAACGATTCCGCAATGAATTTGAAGAGAGGTTGTGTTGATGATGTGGCTTCTCTGGTGATTCCCCGATTGCAGGAGAATGTCGAGTGCTAAGCACGGAGATGGGAGAAGTGAAGGGAGTCATTGCCGATAGTTTCGCCGCCCTCAAGGACAGACAAGTACTCCTCAAGTAGGCAGATTTACTAATTTAAATATTATTATAGTTATCGGGTTGATATTATCTTCGCTTCCCATGCCATTCCAATGATCCTAATCATTTTGGTGCATCCATCTTAATGTCTCGACGTGAACTCTAAGTTATTTATTCGAGGCCGCTAATCAAAATACTATACTTGTGAGCGATCAAAATACGTGTTTACTAATGGTATAATCGAAGCCGTTTCCTCTCCAGATACGCTCTCGACGATTACGCGAACGCGCGCAAGAACAACGCGATGCGCGCCTTTAGCGACATTCTAACGAGAGGAGCAGGAGGAGGTGAGGGATTGGAGTACGATAGGCTATTGTATCGAAGGGGGTACGGTAGGTTGTAGTCCAGTCCCTCTACCCTATCGACATGGGTTCGGTATCCAGTGGGTGTAACTTGCAAAAGTTAGTGGCTCGAGATGGTGTGTGATGATCGCTTTCTTTCCCCGTCTTAGTTCCAAATCTGTGATGAACAAGAATGGACTGATCTTTTGCCCTTTTTGCCTGTTCAGATATAACCACTTGAGGCCATTTCATACGGGGTAAAGGAGAGGATCTCGTATTGAGTGGGGGAGAAATGCGAAAGAACTCTCGGATATTAGAAAGGCTTGATCTTTCCCACCAGTCCGCTTCCTTCTCAATACTCCATCGCACTGATTCTCACCAGACACCTGTGATTTATAAAATGAGGTTGTTTCCAATGTTTTCGGAGATATCTCTCGTTTTAAACACTAGGGTACTGTAGTCAACAGTTCAATCAATCAATAATACCGTATCCCTTGCAGGGAAGCCACTGGAGGTGCTGTCTCACGATCCTCTCCGATACACGGGGGACATGCTGGCATGGATCTATGAGTGCATCGGGAGTGAGAAGGAACTGCTGATGGCCATGCTCAGCAAGTGCCCACCAGAAAGTGAGTGGAGGGGGGAGGGGTATAGTAGAAGGGAAGAGGACCATCGACAGCTGAGTTTAATTGATTCTAATTGCAGTGGTGCGTGAGCATGAGCAGCGGGTCCTTTCCCTCATCTCCTCCCAGTTGGCGAGGACATTCAAGGTACGGTAGATGGAGGGCATCGATCGAATCTACTGTAGAATACCAGATTCATATCTTCAGTCTTACCATTTTGCTGTCATTTTACTGTAGTTAGCGTAATTTGCATTGTTTAGTGAGGATATTATGAATGTTTCTGAATTTTTTTGTAAACTAATCATTTTTAGGATTCCTTTTTTCCTTTCTTTTTTTCTTTCCTTCTTTTAGGTGCGAGTGGAGCAGACTCTGACGGGCGAGCACGAGTCTACACTCCTCTACAAACTCGTGTCCATCCTCGCCTTCTATGCTACCAAAATTGAGTGAGTTGCGTGCTACGACTTGCCTATCTGCTTTAACTGAAAATAACTGAATAACTATTCTGGATTGTACCGGAATGTCATTTGTTTATATTGTTTTCCTTGTTGAGACGAGTGATCTTTGAACTCTCCTTTCTCTTCCTCAGACCCATCGTGGGCACGGAGTCAGATCTGGTGCAGACAATAGAGGAACTGCAGCAGCTCACACTCAATATATTCTTCTCGGGGCTGAATCAGACAGTGCTCAAGATACTCGCCAAGGTGAGGAGGGGGGGGATTGAGAAGCACTGATGAAATACCTATCCAAAAGTCATCGAAAAAGCATGGTCCTAGGAAAGGTCGTTGCAAAAATATTCTATTTTGGCTGGTAGAGTGTTTAAATCAGTGAGATTTGTTCGGCGGTAAGATAAAGATGTCATAGAGTTGGTGAGGCACAGAACAACGAAGTAGCGACCAGTCTGTAGGCTGTCGTATTATTTGGGGTTCACTTTGAATATGGATTGTTTGTAGATGGGCACTCCCGACTACGATCTTCTCCCCGTCCAGGCTGTGCACCAGTCACTCATCCTGCTAAAGGTATTTAGATTACTGTTTATGTAAATACGATAACATATTTATATAAAACTTAATAATTCTTCTATGATGAATTGGCTTACGGAAGGAATAAGTCGATAAGTCCTGCCAGCTACAGTAATCTATCCCTCCCTCTTCCTCTCAGGAAGTGCTGGACGTGCACGACAGTACCTCTGCGGGCGGCGACGATGCCAAGAATCGATTCGATAAGGTACCTTAATCACCCCTAGTCGGCTACTGTAATTGTCTACACTGGTGAAATGTATCAAATTGCTTAATGTGAGTAGATCAATTTTACCTTGGAAAACCACTTGAGAGGACAATTTTGCTGAAAGGTTGTTTACGTTGAGGGATCCAGCTACCGTAATCATATCCTACCGTACTCCTCTTCAGATGGTTGCCTCGGTGCTAGATCCGCTGTATCGATCGATCCAGCTGGCGACTACTCATCTTCACTCGGGAGTGGATATCTCCGTGTATACTCTCAATTGCCTCTCCTCCATTCACTCCCTTCTCATCCTCTATCCATACACGGATAAGAGGATAGAGGTCGCACTCGCATTGGTGAGTCGAGTTATTGTTAGAGAAAGCCGATATGCGGTTTATACTGAGAGAAGTTGTGTAAAATTGGAATCTGATGATTGGGTGTATAGCGTGAGAAAGAGTAGATGTATGATGATGTTATTCGGCACCTGTGTTGGAGCTCTGAACGTGATGATTGATGAGCACATGATTTGGTTGGCACTGGCTAGCCTTAATTATGCAATGTTTCTAATACTGTAACTATATTAATTAGTCCTGTTTAGATGTCTGGCCACGAGGACACTCTTATCTCCGAGGAGGCATCGGCCATTCTCTCCTCCACTGGCCTCATTCCCATCTATCAGAAGGCAATGGCACACAATCAGTCACAGGTGAGGAGGAGGGGGATGGGATTGGAATATGAATTACTTCCTTATTATCTCATGACAACTTGTTCCGGTTGACTGTGTATCATTTTAGAGCTGTTGCAAGATGCAATAAATTTATTCTACATCAACTACCGTAATATATCCGGAATTCCGAAAAAAACAGTTCTAAAACGCAGCCCCTATTCATATTGCATGAGGATATCCATTCCCCCATATCACTTGTCATTTTATCGAAGCCCCTCGAAAACAACGATCTACGCCAAACCTAAGATCACATGAGTCAATTGGGTAATTTATTGGGGGAGCGATATAAACCTCACAGACTATGAGGAGGAGGGGGGGGGGGGTAGCATCACTCCTAAAACAGCCGAGTAGCGTAGTCTATTATACAGTTGTGTGGCGATGTTGTGACCAGGTCAGAGGGGCCGAAATGGAATAGCACACTACCAGTCGACCCCCATTAGAATGATCAGTGAAAGAGAGTTCAGTTATGAGTACCCGTTATGGTTGAGATGAGATAAGCTGAAAGAAGTTTCACCGATCCTTTTCTCAATTCCGCTTTTGATGGTTTCACTCTTAATCGGCTCTAGTTTGGTGTGAGAAAGGAAAAAGGAGATGAGCAGACAGAGAATAAGATGGAAAATTAGTGGGGTGGAGGTGACCTTTCGAGAACTTTTGGTTGATCTTTGATCTCTCTAGGAGCTAATATTTGATTTTTGAACCTTTCAGGGACCTCTGTCGTCTATCTCCGATGCTGATTCTGCCACAGTGAAGCGGGCGCTGGAGGCTTTCGATAACTTTCTGGCTCAGCCTCATTACGGAAGAATCGACCAAGTGGCAAGGATCTCCAACATGCAAGTTAGGTGAGAGAAGGGTCTTGAACCTTTTATTGGTAGTAATACGCATCTGGGAAAGGTGGGTAACATTATATGACCTTTTATTTCAATTCGAAAAAATTTAACTAGAGATATCTGTGTTTCAGTCACTGCCCTTGTTTAGTTATTTTCAAAAAATAGCTAGAGAGAAAAATTATATTCTTATTTAATGGATGACCAGTCGTGATCTTTGATCTCTGCATTCTCTCAGAGATCGAGTGCACACTCGCACGATGGAAGCAGTGGTGGCTGCCTACTCGATCATCCACGACAAACTCGTGGATCCATTCAATAAGTATGAGGGACTGGAGGCAAAGACTGTAGAGCAGGTGAGGATGAGATAGTAGTTAGCCATTGTGTTCAATACGGTACTGATGTAGTACTGAAAGACGTTTTTGTTCACATTCGCTAGGTTCTCATTCAAATCAGTACCGATAGAGGGGTTGCTGTTTCATAACGTGAACTTGAACACTGTATTATGTCGCAGGGAGTGCAATTATACTTAGACAGTTTGAAAAAGTTTTGTTCTCAACGGTCAGTGGGAACGTGGCCAAATCGAATCAAAAGTGTGCTCGAGTAAGTACGACGATGAAAGGGTGTGAGTCCCTTTTGAGGGAACCTCTGTCTGAATGACTCATCTCTACTCTTCCAGGTTCGAGATCTGTTGAAGTGAAAGGAGCCACCATCCATCCCCCCCTCCTTCCTCTCCCTCTCCCTATCTCAGCTCAAGAAAGCTAACAGCTTATTAGTGCAATTGACTACTAACTTTAACTAAGTCAGCGGTGTATCTATCGGTTGTAAGATATTTTCCATTATCACATGATTCCTAGAGATATTTCTAGAGATATTCCAATAGTACATAGATAATTCCATAAATTATTGTTCACTTCTTCTATCATGATCATTTTCGGGAGGGCTACCCTCTGTTTTTGGCCTTATTAGCTCTATTTCACTTCTATTGTACATACGAGCGACAGCTTTTTGCGGTGTGAATCTGTGATAGACTTTCTCTTTTTATCAGACCATCGCATTTATAGTTCAACGACAAGAACACACGTAAACAAGTGGCGCACAAGTGGCTACTCAAGGTCGATTCCTCGATTATCGAGGATTATGGTAGACCTCTTTGGAGATTACGGTAGGATTACGGTAATGAGTGTAGATTAGGATAGACAGGAGGAGGGATTCCTCCTTCTCGTTGCTTCGTACTTCTTGGTTCCCTTGACCATTCCCATCTCGATCATTGTATGCATCATCTCAACCACTGCCTTGTCCCACACTTCGATACTTCATGTCGAGGAGGCGAATAGACTGAAAGGGACAGAGATCAAAGATCATTGGTGGTACGGTAGATCACCGTATCAATAGATCGATAAGGTGTATGGTTGATCCATTAGTAGATGGTTACGATACCTTGGTGTTATCGAATCGTAGTTCCGATCCCCTTCGTCTAACGACGGCCTTTGATTGAGGGTCCAGACCAGAGGCCGCATAGATCTTGAGCAGCCAGTTGGGACACTCCCACGTTGAGATACCGTAGTCTGAAGGGACGATTCATTGAGTTTATTGATCCTCATTTTAGTGATGAGTGAATGTATGGATGAAAGGTGGCACATGCTCGAAAATGGCCTTCTAGTGAGATATCCAGATATCTTGCTGGCTACGGTATCTTACCGTATCGTCCGAACTCCTGGTTGAGCCATCGTGCGATATCAGCGTACCATGCAGAAGGAGAAGCAGTGACGAGTATCCTCTCTCCGTCTGTCTCGGGTCTTTCAAGGCATCGAACATGCGCCTCGGCAACGTCACGAACGTCTACAAGTCCCAGCGAGACCTGTGGAATACCTTAGGTTACTGTAGGAAGTGGAAAGATTACGGTGGATCAATGGTGAGATACATCACAAGGATCACGGTAGATGCTGCTAGTCATCTACTATTAATGCTGACAGAGCAACAAGAATACTGTAGTTCAAAAGGATACCTACAATGGTCCAGGATTACGGTACCTTTGGCTGAGCGAGATTGGTCGTTCTCTTCATCATTCTCGCTAGGATAGTGGCACATCCATGGTCGACATCAGAGAGAACAGGCCCAAAGACTAGAGTCGGATTGAGAACAGTGAGGGGAGAAGCGAGAAGAGACTGGAATGGGGGAAGTGATCTTTGATCTTTCGTTTATTCGATGTCGATTGAATTTTTCTGTAGAAATATGGGCAGTTGACTAATGTTTTCGTATATCATTTGTTGATGGATCACTTCCTCATTCTCACTATTGGACGATGTAATATGACCAGACTAGAGAGAAGGTCAATCATGTTTTAAAAATGTGCAAAATTATGTGCGACTCAGTTCCAGGTCTTTGCCCCCCTGCTGAGAATGCCCTATCCGCGAGTGCAGATATAATCGACGGAAGAATAGTGTCAGTGATGCAATCTCGTCTGAATAGATTGTTTTCACCGCTCTAGAAAGTTGCCATTCACGCGTGAAGAAAAACAATCTATTGTCCTTTGATTCTATTCGGTCAACAAGAGGAGAGCTCAAGGGAACTTATGACAAGCCAGTTGCAAAATTCGCTAGATAATTTGATGAAGTTATTTAGGCACTCTACATCTCTAGACAAGGAGTATTTGACAGAGTGTGCGCCCCTTACTTCCAGATCGAGAAGTTGTTTGCTTATTTCGCTGTTTTGAAGTCGTTTTGTGTGTCTGATGACAACGCTGCCACAGAGCCTCTAGTCCATGAAGAGGATTACACGCCTGATGATTAACTGACCGTCCAATCCATTCCAGTAGTCCCATGCGGCTCTCTCTGCGAGAGTCTTCGACACTCCATACCACTCCGTCCTCTTCGATTCGATATCCGTCCAGAAGGTCTCGTCGAAGACGGCGGAAGAGTTCTTGTGCCCGTCTGGAATGGTGTGATATCGATGATGCCAAATTCCCTCCGTATTTTCCTTCAATATCTCGTCATCTATGATGGACTCTGACAGAGTATTTATGCACAAACTCCTTTGCATGAATCGCTCTCATTTGCGCGCACATTTGAACTCCTCAGAGGTCATAATTGACCCTTGTTCAAGGAATTTCCTCCTATCGGAGATGAAAGATAAGCATTAATTTGGGCACGTGAGTTACTACATAGATACTATTTTGAAAGGATTCGGACATCATGGAACATGGAATAACAGAATCCAGCGATTAATTGCTGATGGAATCTCATAGAGATGTTTCGGTCGGAAAGGGCATTTCCCCCTTCGCCCCTCAATATTCCCCAATTCTTGCACTCACCATTCACAGCCGCGCACGAACTCGTGAGAACGACCTTCTTCACCTGAAAATATTCGCCACTTTTAGACTGCACAATTTCTCATTGTTTAGCGCCCCTCGAAACTGTGCTGCTGTCTCTCTTCTAGACAGTTTTGTAGTGTGAGTGAAAGTTGCGCGCGCGAACGGATCCCGTCTCAAGGGGAGGGGGAAGGGGGGGGGGGGAGGACGGGAGAGGGGGGAGGGGAGAGGGGAGGGGGGGGGGGGAAGGGGGCTAGCACCTCCTCTCGTCATCAACGGGGGATAAGAAGGGGAGCGGAAATGTGTGAACTGGGCGAGGTTAGAAGGGGAGGAATGGTGAGATGAGAGAGATCATTCGAGAAGTGAAGAGCAATGATGAGAAGAGGAGAGATATGATCGTTAGTCGAGAAAGTTGCGTGGGCCAGCTTGAGTGGCGTTGCTTCTCTAAACAGTTTATGCCAAAGAAGGTCTTTCTAGAAGTATTGAGGTGCTATTTAGGTTGAATGATATCATGATAAAGGAGGAATGTGCTCTCTTCTTTATTTTTTATACTAGCTGCATAGTCAACAAAAGGTCAATCTCCCCATTCAGCGCTCTCTTTCGGTAAATAGAGTTTGCATAATGATTGGTCAATATTGTCGGATTAAAAATTTAGCATAATTTACCTCTGGTGCTGTTAGATAAGAGCAAGAGCATAAGAGCATAAAAGCGAAAGAGATCATACATATTGAAGGAGAATCTTCTCTCTCTTTCTCACCTCGGGGCATTCATTTGCAGCCGCGAGTACAGTGAGAGTTCCCTCCACTGCCGTTGCCACGATCTCACTCGTAGCAGTGATCAGCCAAGGAGAGGCGACGTGCAGGATGTACGAGCATCCCGAGACGACTCTTGAGAGGAGTACGGTAGGAGGGAAGGATCCGGTACGATGGGGGATACGGTAGGACAGGAGTACGGTATCGATGGACTCACTGGGTCCAGTTATTGGGCACGAGCAGATCTGCCTCGACCAGCTCAAGTTTCTCGGAGGCATGCGGCAATCGGAGAAGGGGCGCGATCTGGAATGGATTTGGAATGGACTGAAGGATGAGGATACCGTAGTATTGTAGATTTTTGTACTAACATTTCCATATCTTTCGATTGATGTCTTGCAGTATTGTGGATGAGATCCTGGTATAAGTGCTACCATATCCTAGTGATACTGTAGGATACGTAGGGCATGATAGGGTAGTTTGATGTAGGTCAACACATGTGTATACTAGTGCAAGAGATGTTGATGGGTGATGAGAGAAAACCTCACGTGTCTAGGGAGGTCAACATTTTTTCTTTCCTATTAGTTGAAGCGAGAAATAGGAAGAGTAAACAAACTCGCAATGGAGAATCAAATGAATCATCATCAATAACCCACTTTCTGAGTGTTCTTCTTGCTTCTGACTGTTCCTCTGACTCTGTAAGGACCCTCCAGCAACCTTCGTACACAGTGCAACGCTACGAAGCCTGAGGCTCCCGTGACCAGGACCACTGAAAGTGCGGTATGAGGGGTACGGTAGGCCATACGACAGGTCAGACTCACGAGGCAGATGGTCGTCGCTGTCGTGAGAAGTGTTCGGCATGATCCAATCTCCGTCAAGCTTTCCTCAATCAAGAAGACATCTCTTGATTCAGAGCTATCTCGTGTCTCTCTAACCGATGAGAGAGAGCATCAAAAGAGAACAGGAGGTAGAGAAAGGCGTTCGATATGGTGGTTACTGGGCATGGTGTCTGACTGGCATGCCGACGCAGGCAGGTTCGACTCCCGCCCGCAGGTGATGTTTTGCAAGAGGTAGAGAGCGCGCGCCTTTCTCTACCTCTTGCAAAACATCACCTGCGGGCGGGAGTCGAACCTGCCTGCGTCGGCATGCCAGTCAGACACCATGCCCATTCCTGTAGTGTGACGTTCGTCAAACTCACGTAAAGGAGGAGCGATAGGATCGAGAAGAGGAGGGGGAATTATGGGGTGGAGAGGGGAGGGAAGGGGGGGGGGAGACCCCTCCCCCTTATTCGTCCTCTTCTTTGTCGAATTGGGAATGAGAAATGATGGGAATGAAGTCAACCTAGCACACAAACTATTTCTGTTACTTTGATCTCGCAATATGACTGAGAACTCAAGAGGTCAAGGGGTCTAGCGAGAGAGGGAAAGATTGGGATGGACGAGATTGGAATGAGTTTTTGCCAAGTGAGAGTGACACTGGTTGGCTCGCGACTAGGTGATTGTAAAAGGAAGCGGTTCGTGAACTACTGCAGATAAACATTCAAAGTAATGAATTTCGCAGTAAAACATACGAAAGTAACCTCTGATTTGAAATCAAAGGAACCACTACAAGCTCATATCAGGCATCTCCAAACATGCCCTTCCCATGGTTCAATCATGAGATGGAATCTGCATGAATCAGTCCCATCACTAGTCATTCCATCTCCGAATAGTCTGCACAATACCAGCACATTCTGTTCGAGTGACTACACGAAAAAGATCATACCTTTGCACTCTGCACAATCCATAACATTCCCTCCTCCTTTTTGCTCGTTCTCCGCCGAATTGGCGTTGACCATTTATCCTTTCCTTGATCTGTGCTCTTTTGTTGTCTCTAAGGTGTTCCAATGATTGCAATCTTATTTTCTGGAATAATTTATGAATTTTTATTATTATCTATAATACACTATAAGAACTTCGAGATGGTAGGTAATTTGAGCTATCTATAAGCTACTCATTCAGTAACATTGATAAACGAGAACAACAAGAATTCATTTAATTTGACAATCCGGGTGAGTATCTGAGTGTTACAAGAGGAACGAACATCTACGATATGGTTCCCTGTAATTTGAAATATCCCCATTCCAGTATCTTGATATTTCGGTGGATAGGATGATCATAAAGACGCGATTTTAATCAGATGTTCTTCACTGTGTCAACTATTTCAATCCATGCGTCGTTGGGTTGAAGACCGATTGACCGATTGAGGAAGTGATTTATTTGGAACAGTCCACGATCTACGTAGAACTGGCCAGACGCCATTAGACTCACTATGCTTGTCACAAAACGTTCTGATAAGGCCACAAGTTATAATCGCTCATAAAACATTGAAAAAATCATGACAACTCATGTAGGACTGTCAACTCAGAAAAAAGTAATTAATTTACTCGGATATTCTGCCGTGCCACAACTGGGATTGTACTGAATAGATGCGATCTCGTGCTCAATGATTGTTGTGAGCAATTCCTTGCTGAAAGGACAGTTTTTATCATGCGATGATCATCAATCTCTCACTTACCGTAGTTTCTCCTGTTCATCGTCTGGAAAATTATTTGCTGTGTTGATCATCAACTGTCCAACTTTCGAACTTCAGTTCGTCAACACTTCTCAGACTTTCCACCCTCAGCACTTTAATATGTGTGCTTAAAGCATCGGTGATGTAGTCCACAACAGCATCTTTTCTGTTTCGAACGGAAATTTTAAACCATTCGATCTGTAACTTACAGACTGTAAGGAACATTGTTGGACATTTCCCCCCTGATCTCTTCATCAATTCCTGACCAGGTGAAAACAATCAATAATCGCTCACCTCTTTATCGAAATGTGTATTAGATCTAAAACTATTGTAGTCATATTCATTTGTCTCAGTGATCCGTTTTCCCTTTCTTAATTCCGTAAATTCCATAACGGCAAGTATTCCTTCCAAATACCCAATTCGACATTGAAACTGCTTCGACGATCCTGCAAAGAAAAGCATTTATTTTACTCTTACTGCCTATTCAGTCATAGATTATCGGAGACCCTCCCTGCAGGCGCCTACTCAAAAATGGAATCCTTATCTCAGTCCAGTTCTCCGACCTTCAATCTCAATAAAAAAATTTCCATTATTGATGGTTATTGCATAATAGATGCGACCGAAAGAATTTTCGAAAAAGAAACCTCGCCCATTCGGGTTAGAGAAACATATTCGATTGCAGGAGTGCTGGATTTCAAGGAGAGGTAGGAGTCCACTGATTGTCTACAAGCGGGATTCACCTGGAAAAGACATGCCCGTATTATTAACTTGATATCTTGGTCTTTCGAGAATACCAAGCATAGGCAAGATGATGAATCCGACCTTTCGAAGATTGCACAATTCGGTATTATGACCCCCACCGGCCAGATAAGTACAGATGAGATCCATTGGCACTTGAGGCAGAGTATCCAGATTGATTCCATCTACCGGTCTCTCTTCTTCTTCTCTGTCTTCCTTTCTGATTTTAGCAGGACGAAGAGCCTTTTTCGAGGTATTCTTCCGTTTTGGTGGCATTATCTGTAAATATTGAAAAAAATAATTAATACGATAAAAGAATGAGTGCGAGACATATTGATGTGTGATTGTGAGAAGAGAGAGATGGTGGAATAACGCCACGCTGAGTCATTCAAACACCTCAACGCCCCATTTCATCCTCTGGCATGCCTTGCATGCATAGGTGTCCACGACTGGCGGCGACCGTTTTTGGACCATGTATACCAGTTCACGATAACCGGATCACGGTATTTTTGGTTAGGTTAGAATCCGGAGTTATTTTAGTGCACTTTGGGATATGGTACTCGGGGTCGAAAAATGACAAAATCCATGACCCTATACATGGGTGCGCAGTGACGTGCAAAATCTGCCCGTCACTGCGCACCCACGTACCTATACATGGTAAAAACTCAAAATCAAGTGCCATATACCAAAGTGCGCTACAGTATCTCCGCATTCTACCGTAACCCGAAATACCGTAATCCGGCTATCGCGTCTATCGAGAACTGACTTTTTTCAAAATGCACTTTAAAAATCAGTTTTTTGGTGATAACTCAGTTATTTTTGGTCGGCGAGCCGCAACTTAAATTTTATTTGAAAGAGCAGACTCTGCTCTACAATTCGTATGACAAGAGCTAAGGGCTCCGATGCACGGTAAATTTACAGAGATTTTTTTTAAAGAAAACGTCCGAGCTGATCTAATTTCAAAACATGTCGGACGTTAAAAATCACAGTTAATTTGCCGTGCGTTGGAGCCCTTAGCTCTTGTCATAAGAAATGTAGAGCAGTGTCCGTTCTTTCACAAATAATAAAAGGTTAAGATCTGCGACCAAAAATAACTGACTTATCACCAAAATAATGATTTTTAAAGTGCATTTTGAAAAAAGTCAGTTCTCGATAGACGCGATATCCGGATTACGGTATCTCATACCGTAATCCCCGAAGCTTGGCAAAGATGTTTTGTGGGGTCCGGCATCGAACCTCCAACCTTCGGTTTCCAAGACAAGCGCGTTATCCACTAGGCTATGATTTTAGGTTGTAAAATATTTAAATAATTTTTGTAAAATATTTAAATAATTAAACGTCAGTTCTCGATATTACGGTAAGCCGGATTACGGTAATTTGGGTGACGGTAGAATGCGGAGATACTGTAGCGCACTTTGGTATATGGCACTTGATTTTGAGGTTTTACCATGTATAGGTAGAGAGGGCAATGGGTTATTAATAAACCAACCCAAATATTTATTCCTTCTACTTCGCTTATAGAATCGAATGTGCTGAATCTAACAACAGCAAAGAAAGGCATAAAAAATGATAATATAGTAAAATATAGGGATTTATCAAAATCTTCGATTGACTGCCCATCTACCGTAACCAATGGGGGCGAATTAGCGCGAATTTATTACTGAAAATGTTTCATTCTGATTTAAAAATATTTAAACAATATTTTTATTCATTTTTGTGTATGCCACTTTGAGAACTAATAAAAGTGGATCTAATACTGGTGAATTTGAGAGAAAAAGCTAGAATGCGAACGAGAATTCGATGAAATTCGAAAATCATGAAGTGCTGTCTTCAAGGCCGTTAAGCGATACTTCCGAGTGATAGTAGCAATCGGTTTCACAAGAAAAAGAGTCTCCAGCACCCATAGAACGAGCTGTGATAGACTAATAAGAACGGGCCGAAAAGATAACGATGCTATAGGTCTGAAAGTGCGGAAAACAGCGAAAATGAGTTTTTTTTTGTGTTTTAAAACTACAAAACTATAGTTCCGAGTGAAAGCTCAGGTATTTGCTTGTGATCGTAAGGCACCCCATGTCCCAATGGATGTTCCATGAAAGTGCCATCAGACGGGCCGAGCGTTAACGGAAGTTGTAGGTTAAGAAAGATTGGAAAAACAGTGCAACGTTTGCGAGAAGAATAACGCTTATGTACGAATAATCTGAGTAAACCGTATGAACGATAGTGTGCATCGGTATGTCAGGCACCCGAATTGACAAAATAAAAAGCTAATTGAATTCAATTAAAGACGGAATTAATTTTCAAAGACAAGATACTAAAAAACAGTTCTCGATACTCGCGAAAGCTTTGAAGAGCATTTCTGTAAGAAAATTCGTCTTGGAACACACGATGCCCTCCCCATGTATAGGGGTACGTGGGTGCGCAGTGACGGGCAGATTTTGCCCGTCACTGCGCACCCATGTCATGGATTTTGTCATTTTTCGACCCCGAGTACCATATCCCAAAGTGCACTAAAATAACTCCGGATTCTAACGTAACCAAAAATACCGTGATCCGGTTATCGTGAACTGACATACTTGGCCAAAAAGGTTTTGCCGGCGGCGTGGACACCTATGCTTGTACGTCCCCCATCCACGTCCCCCTCTGGCATGCCACCATCTATATCTGATAAATGATATAAATTGTAATTGCGAAATGGCTGTTCCACTACTTACAATCTCTTCTTCTCAACGAATTTATTAACGAATTTCTCACCGAAAAAGAATTTCCGCATGGAACAGAGAGAATCACACCAAATTGAGAACGTATTACGAGTTACTCGAGAGGAGTTCAACAATAACCGAATCAAAGGAGGAACGAGACTGAGAGACAAATAATACTCTATTTATCTATCAATTACAAAGACGAAGCAACTACTTTCACGTAAAGTTTATCGGATAAGGTAATAGGGAATAATGGTCGATTCGACCTTAATTGAATTAGATGAATGATAGATAGATTCATTGGTTCAAGGAATGGAGGGAGGGGGAGGGGGAGGGGGAAGGATGATCTACTTCTTCATATTAGCCCTCTGCGTCTCTCTGAATGCCTTGAACAACTGGCAGAGTTCATCCACAAGAGCCTCGTGACGGAAGGAAACTCTGCAAATGAAACTTATAAACTCCTTTTTCCACGAAAATCAAATCTTCTCGATGTCAGAATTGTCCATCAGAACCCCACTGTGTGAATCAATCTCATTTAAAATATTTTCAGTATTCGCAAGCTCTAAGAAGCTTTCTAACAAAATACTCTGGCCTAGCACTATTCGTTCGAGAGGGAGAGATTGTCATACTTGTTTACATTTACAAGTTGTTTATCAGTGAGTATTATTTTATTTTATTTTTAAAAAATCAGTATGTCCTTTGCAAGGTCATTCCTCCTCCTCCCACCTGATATCGGGTACATTCGTCCTCTGGATGTCATTTCCCCTCACTCCTTCGTCCTTGTAGCGAGGCCCGAGCCAGTGCAGTTTCACCTTCAATCACAATATTTGCGTTGTCAGTCTCTGTTAGGGTAAAAAAACAGAGAGAAAATAGAAAAAAGGCAGGAGTCTAAGTATCGCAGTATGCTTCATTTGCACAGTTCTAGTCATTTCACACTCCTTATCCGTTCCATAAATTTCTTACGTCAAATCAAAGCGATAATAATCTATCACTGCTTCTCATCATTCCTTTCTCTAATCCCACTTCCGTTCAAATCGCAAAGATTAATCCTCCCACGCAAACCCTATGATCTATTGCTCAGTTTTTTCTTCATCTCATCACTGATAGCCACACTGTGAAATAGAGCAAACCGAAAATTCGATGGTCGCCGCACTATTTTTTCTCGATCATTCAACACTTATCTACTGCGAAACCTGTTCAGGTAGACAGATCGAGTGCGGGGGTGTACGTAACCATTTCTAAACTGATACGCAGGGACTGATTATTGTGTCACTCATTGTTATTCCTTCCTCCTCACCTTATCCTCGAATCCGGACTGCATCACAGAGTTGCGCGCCAACTCGCACATGTCGCACGACGAGAGTTTCCACACCTGCGAGAGATCAGAGATCAGTATCAGACAGAGATCAAAGATCAAAGATCGAACCTGAGCGGCGATGGAGAACTCCTCCATGAGCGCCTCCTTGGTGTAGTGGAACTGGAGGGGATCGTCCGTCGAGAGAGACACGTTCAGACCCTGGAGAGGCGAGAGGGGAATGAATCGTGTTGAGACCATAGTTCTGTTTTGTGAACGGCCTACTAGCGTGGCCTACTATGCAGATGTAAATGAAAACACTTCAAACAATTTCCTAGCATGTTGTGTTCGGCGAGGGATTCTCGAAACCGGAAGATCTATTCAAAGCCCTCAGCATGGGCATGGCATGGGTGGTCTCCTTCTCACCTTCTGGAGATACTCGAAGAGGGGATTCCTCTGGTAGGAGATGAAGAGTGAGTTGTTAGAGAGGGGAGACATGGCAATGCCCGTCTGCGTGAGATAGAAGAGGTACTGCAGCACCGGCACCTGAGAGCAGAAATCAAAGATCAATCATCCATCCACGACCATTCGATACCGTAATCCAGTCCAAGTCAGTCCTCCCTACCGTACCTTTCTCAGCATCAGTCCATGGGCGATGCTTTCGCTGGTGAGGAAGCCAGTGAGCAGATGATTCACGTGTCCCGCCTCTCCACAGTGAGGACGGAGGGCCAGCGAGTGCAGACCACGCTCCCTGCAAGGGGGATACGGTAACCACACCATCTACGGTAGGAATACATACGGAATCCACCACAGAAGGTACGACATGAAGCACAATATCGCAAAACACATGAATATCCGTGTTCGTACTTTATTTGGTGCAAACTATGTACATGATAAACAATCGTTGCTTCAAAAAACCTCATGGCGTGTGATATTATACAGTTTGATTCCACGGATTTTCCCTCTGTGAGTAGGATAGCAGATATCTCCGGGTGCTCACCTTCTGAATGCGTTGAGGGCGCACAGATTGGCGTACATGTAGAAGAGATAGTAGTTATAGGGCGGATTGTCCTCTAGTTTGTAGTCCACGGGGGGAGGAGTCGAACGATCGAACTGAAAAGAGACAAGTGATCAAGATGATCTACCATTATCGATTCAGTTATCTACAACAAATAACAGGACGGAGATAAGCTGTGCTAGGATCAGAAAAGTTACATTGATTGTGAATTTCATACAAAAAATGAATAATGTCTGTCTCACATGGACGAATTCGTGTTTGCTTTCATCGTCGACCGAGTCAATGCCAGATACTTGCTCGAGGAATCGATGCAGATCGGGGTGAGACGAGGGATCGTTTGTGACCTGAGAAAAGCATGGATTACCGTAATCAATCATAACAGTATCCTCTGACTACCGTACCTCGAAGAGCGGGGTGAAGAGATTGTCGAGGAACTGGTCAAAGTTCGGGATCATGTCCCTTCGCCTTGTACACGTCGCTAAGAGATTATCGATTAGTGAGAGCAAAATCAATAACTTCCACAATCAGGAATCGTTAGGCTACGGTACTCAGTTGTCTGTTGAAAATCGATAACTCGGAAACTACCGTATTCAAGACTATGATACTCACTAGAGTCTGGGTATCTGGATGAGCCATCTGACGTTGGGCGACCACACGTCGTGATGGATGGCCCAGTGTGCCAGTTTGTCCCACTCGTCCTGGAGATCAGAGATCAAAGATCAATCAATGCTAGAGTTCCCAAAAGGAGCCATACTGCCTTGTTTTGGACGAAAAATATGAAGACATTTTGCCTGACTCTATCATTATCACACATTATTTGTTGAGGCCAAGTCATAAAGCTTAACGGAGATCTGATCTCCTAATCAATGTCGTAATTCAGCTCCCGTACCTTGCTTCTACCGTAGATGGAGAGACGAGGTTCGGCCTGTTGGTACTTGGACTCCTCCAGATCGTTCAGCACTTCCTGTCATGGATACGGTAAGTGGAGAGATTATGGTAGGAATAGAGAGTACATTAATGTTGTCAATGGTGTCCATGGTTTGTGATGACAACCGTACCTTGATCACTTCGGCAAAATACTTTCCGCCAATGTAGTTGTCCGTCTTGATGAAGATCTCACGGAGGGTAGACTCGCCCACGGGATTGTACCTGGAATATCAGCATTAATAAAGAAATGGCATAAATCAGTTGTCGATCGACCAAGACTACGGTAGCAACCGTACTTGGTGTTGAACTTGTCGAATCGATGGAAGGTGTTCCTGTCGGCGTGCACATCGAGCATGTCCACCGAGAGATCGTATGCCTGAGAAGGAGTGATTATCGATTGATCGATTGATTGGATACCGTATTGTTACAGCACTGTGGTCGAGTTAGCGATCTTTGATCTCTGAATAACTCACCGATATTCCCATTCGCTCGAAGGACTTCCTTCATCGTGACAGGCTTGCCGTTCTGCAAAGCAATTAAATAATACTTGGAATTCCCGCTCAAGTAGTATAAACCAAAATGTTGTGATACAGTAAGAACAGATGACGTCACTCTTCTCTACATAATACTAAAAAAAAATTTAGGGCGGGCTGGTGGTTCAAGCATGTTTTCTTGCACAATCGCTGGTGAGTGAGGGATGGAGATGAGGGGGGACGCGGGCAGTGGTTTGATCTACTCTCTCAAATCGAGTGATCGATTGGTGAATGAGTGCTCGGAGAGTCGAGAAGGAAGAGAAGAATGGAGAAGGAGAAGAAGGGAATAAAGAGCTACTAAACAGGACGTCTTCTCGCTTTCAATTCGACGCCGAGTCTTCTCCTCCTCCCTCCTCCATCCATCATCATCCGTATCCAATCTAACCGTCGGATCCTCTCCTTCGTGTTGCGATTGACTGCGTGAGAGGTGAGACTTACTCGACGAAATCAACTCATCCGTCAGAAAAGATGGCATCTGAATGAGGAGGAGACGGTGAGGAGGGAAGGGGAGGACGAGAGGGAGAGAGGGAAGAGTGACGTCATCCGGTTGTATGGTAATCAGTATACTTGGTTTGAGCACCGAAATGATTCCAAAATGAACGCAATTTTTGATTTCCTGTGCTCAGACCTTGTACTTATTCTAGTGCTCAACACGGGGTTAGAGGATTGGGTGGCACAAGCGGGAATCAAGGCAATAGCTCAAACTGGGACACGCAGTCCAACCAATCGATAATCCAGTCCAATCAATCGATTACCTTCTCGAGCACTACCGTACTCTCCTCCGTCTTCATCTTCTTCTTGATGAATCGCAACAGATGCTTCTGGTTCATCGATGAGGCCGCGTGGATGTGAGTGTCCACCTCAAAATGATGATCGATACTCGATACCGTAACCTCTCATCAAGCGATCAATACAACCGATAGCTACCGTACCTATCACCGTAATCCCATCACTCGATATATTCCTCGGCTATTATATAGTTTATAACTTATGGGATATAATTGTGGCATAATCTTCGGTTTCAGGCTCAGATAATTCTGTGATTGTTTCCCCTCCCTCCCCTATCTTGATTTCCATTCCATCCCTCTCGTTTCAGCCTGTGCAGTCGCAATCTGGGTCAGATACCGAAGAAGATCTAGATTTTTACGTCAGGTACCGTACCTTTCTGATATTGTAGAAGTCTCTGTGGGAGACGGCCTTCTGCTCGTGCAGTTCCCTGATCTCATTGAGGAGGACGTGCAGTTGGAATTTGTTCTGCAGGTAGGCCAGACGGCGGAAGCAGAACGACTTCCTGCAATCGGGAGGAACATACACTACATTTCCCACGCCGAAATCACCAAAGTGAAGCGACAATCCATTTTCTCTGAAATTTACATCGAAAAATAGACAATGAATCAATTTCGCTTCAAAGGCATATAATGCATGCTGGCAGAGAGTTCTCCTGCCACTTTCCCAGTCTTCCTCCTTCCCCCCCCCCCTTTTTCACTCACAGTGGTCCATCCACAATCATCTGCGTCAGCTTCTCCGTGTCCCTCAGGAATTCCTCCTTGCTCACAAGCGACGCCCCCACCGCCGGCAACACCTCGCCCTCCTTCTCACCCACGCACACCTGCAGATAGGGAGGGATACGGTAGATAAGAAGTTTACGGTAGATCATGGATACGGTATCCGACGATTACTGTACATTATCTACGCAGAATATCATTTCGTTGCAAATTGGCCATAAACCAAAGAATGAAGTCAATCGATAAATTATCCCTTTTCACCCACCACTCCGTCCTTCCTCCACATCTTGTAGATCTTCTCTGGCACCGGCAGTGGATTCTTCAGTCCCCAATGGTCAGCCGCAGCCTTGGGCGGATCGAACGGCGTCTGCTCCGCTGCCAATGCAATCAGTTATCGATCGCCCCCCAGTTACGGTATCGGTCAATCGATTCACTCCCTCCCACCACAGTAACCATCGGCCGGGGGGCTACGGTAGTGACAGTAGTGGGAAGAGTTGAGTGGTGGCGTGTGAGAGAAAGACGTGGGTGCAAGATGGGGTGTTATCGGAACTGAGAAGAAGTCTGATCTAGGGCTAATCGATAGATTACGGTAGGTATTCTGAGAGGGAAGGAGGCCATGCAGGTTCAACGCATCAGGAGACATTGTTATTTTCCACTCTGAATTAATTTTAAATGTCAGTAAAACCTCAAAAATATCGAGTTAGTTTATCACTCTGGATACCTTGGAGGGCTTTCTGTCTGAATTCATGAAGAGCCAGTAAGGCTAAAAGAGCAAATCTCACGAATCTCCCCCACCAACCCGCAAATCGATAATTTCTATTCCAGTGGTGCGGACAGGGTGCTAATCGATATTCCTGCTCGGAGAAGGAGGAGGAGCATAGGGACGGACGCTTGTGGATGTGGTGATTACGGTAGTGAGAGATGAATCAATCGATGAATGAGAGCCAATCAATCGATAATCGATAGGGATAGAATTACAACGAGAAGAGACAGATATGACCTACATAGAGCTCGATCTGCATCAATCAATCAATATTTCTTCTCCTTTCTGCTTGCTTTTCTCTTGTGAGCCCATGCAAAGAAGAAGGGCCGACTAGTGGTATACCGTACTCGCATCCCTAGCTACAGTATCCCCTCCACCCTGCTAACCGACGTTTTCCAGACGGGACTCACTTGACTCCGTATTCTTTCTCCTCATTCTGGGGAGGTTCTCCGGGTAGCTTCCATCGATGAAATTGCGAGTTGTCGAGGGGAACTGGTTGCCGATACGGTCCATGTACTCCTGAGCGGATTATCGATTGATTATCGATCCCCTCGACTACAGTATACCTTTCTCAGTCTGAGAGCCTCGGCCAGATGGGTGGCTGCCATGTGGAGATCCTCCAGCGGCACCTGCAGGGAATCAATCGATTGAGGGCTGGGTCTCGAGTCGACTACCGTAATCTACCGTACTCACTCCGGACAACTCCTCTCCGGTGATGGCCATTCGCTGGTAGTTCACGTCGATGGCGTCACGGAACGTGTGCATCTCGACCACCTGGAATGGATTAACGATTGGTCGATCGATCGATACCATATCCTTCTGGCATACAGTATGCTCCGATAATATCGATTGATAGATAAATAATGCTTCTGATAATGCAGCATACAATAGCATTCGATCGATACAGTATTATCCGGCTGGCTACCGTAATCTTCCGTGACCGTACCTGGGGACTGAGGCATCTGGGTTCGTGATCTACCGGCGAGCTACCGAGTGCCGGCTCGCACACAGATTCCAGTTTGACGCTGCAATCGGATTATCGATTAGTTGACAGGTTACTCAGGGATACTGTAGCACCGTCACCCCCTGCTTCACACAATCACAACGTGCTGTACAGTGACACTGGAGCACCATTCCAAAATCGTGCAGTCAATTCCAAATCCGCGACTTATTTCTTGCGCGTTTTTTTTTTCAGACAGGTAAAATAAGTACGTGTTTTGGTTCCCCAGTAACTTCGGCACTTCTTTTTTTCGGCACAAAAATAAGTACGTGTTTTGGTTCCCCAGTAACTTCGGCACTTCTGGAGTTGGCTGGAAAAATGGCATGGAATCAGTTTAGTTTCGCTCGCTCTAGAGTATGAGAGGCGATGGATTGCGTACAGGAAAATATGATGGAAAGAGCTAGTGGACTGTAATTCCAGTGACCTCCAAAAATATCATATCAACTGGTAATCTTCCCCGACCTGCACTTACTCGTCAAAGACAAAGCAGTTCATTGGCGAGAAACACAAAACTTGCTGGTCGGTGCAACACTCTTATCTAACTACTGTCTGATAGGGGACTAAGTGATAACTTATTAACGAGTGCTTGTCCAGTACCAGCAATCTGCCAATCAAATCATCTAGCAGACTCTACCAACTACTTTACGAACACTACATATTTACAACGAGCGATCGATCGATAACTCACGCCTGCCATCGACCACCGCCGCCTTCTGAACATACCGTACACTTTGGACTGGACTCACACCATACCGTACGCCCCTTGGACTGAATCGACAACTGACCGATCATTCAGCTGCTTCGTCTGCAGCTTGCGGCTCTCTTGCACCTGGAGAGATACTCTATTTTTCTGTTCAATCGATAATTAATTACAAGATATAGTGTTCCAAGTGTACGTTAGGTACATGGGCAATCGATAGCTGAGCTACCGTAATCACCCTTACGCCAAAGCTCACCTCTATGGGGTAGTGGCTGAGCTCGAAGGGCGAGGAGACATTGTGAGGCCCGTCCTTGGAGGTGCCCTGCAATACAATATCCATGATTGGAATGGATTGTAATTTGGAATGGGTCAAAGGATGGAAAGCTAGTGTGCGCCTTTCTACTCCCATGCTTCTGAGATGCAAATGTAGTATTTTATTAGAGAACACCGCAATTATGATATCCATTTTCGCTTCACATCTTTTGAAACGCGTCATCGGGTAAGTTCTCATAGCAAAACAAGTCGTGCATCATCCCAATTTCCGGTGCGCTTTCCTACATCAGATGACATTTCAACCAAGACGGCGCAAACAGACTGATAGACTACATAACAACAGCGAACGTGGAGGAAAAGGGAGGGAGTGGAGTTAATACTCGAGCAATGAAGCAAAGATTCCACTCTCATCATTTCCAACGCTCTCGAACTAGTCAGAGAAAGACGAGAGAACACGTGGAAATGAGGAGAATCATTCTCTCAACTCGCCTGGAAATCGTGCGCGGCCACGTCGAACATCTCCGAGTCCACCGATTCTGGAATGTATTGGAATGAACTTGAGAAGGACTCGGGGTGGATTTGGGATGGATTCCATTTAGGGCAAGAGGATTCCATGAAAGATTCAACCATTCGGAGTGTTCTCGCACTCCTCAGTCATTCTATCGTGTCCTCTCCCCTTTTCCCCTCTTCCCCTCTCTCTCCCCACCTTTCTACACTCTCCCTCCCTTTCCCCCTTCCTCCCACCCCCCCCCCCCCCGCTCCCTCTCTTACCCCCTCCTTCTTGCCCTCTCCCTTCCGCGACATCCGTCTCCAACTCTCGAAACACGCAACCTTTTTCCACTGCCCCCTTCTCTTCATGGACACGCTTCTCATTTCCTCCCCTTCCCTTTTTCTACATTTCCATCGGATTCAGAGAATATAACCACAATATACCCCCCCCCCCCCCCTCTCCTTCCTGGTCTGACCAAACTATGCCAATTTGAGCCATCGTTTTCCAAAATATAGAGGAGTTGCCAACTATTTATACTCCACAACGTCTATTTTCATCGCTGCGCATCATAAGCAATTACTTGTCAC
>BTSX01000020.1:0-48260 GCA_036245825.1 Pristionchus entomophagus
GTGTGCCCCTTACTTTTGCGAAAATCCTCCCAATCGCTCGTAAACTCGAAAAATTATTATCAGCATTTTTTTTTAGCAGAAATCATTGCAGCATTTTTGAATAGTGTTACTGAATAAAATAAACATCACGGAACTATTGAATGGCGTATAATCTCATAAGCGCCTACGGATTGGCACGTCATCACTAAAATGTAGTCAGAAAATCGAAAAATAATCTCTGTTTAACTCTGCCATTTGATTCTCGAAAGTTCGAAGTTTGAGGAAAACATGTAAATCCTCTTATCGCCCACTGAATCGGTGGGAGATCCAATTGTGATGACTGGAACAGTGCCAGAGCACATCTGACAAGTACAATCTCGTTACCTGACCGCTATTTTTGTGCCATTGAACGTCAAAACAAATGTGACGAACGTAATGTTTTCTCAATTATCATAATCCGTAGGGTACTATAAAGAAGCGGGAAACTTCTCTAGAAACATCACTCCGATTTCAACCACAATGACTCGTCTTTTCCTCCTTCCTCTTCTTTTCGTTCTCCTTTCCCCTTCTCAAGCTGAATTGAACCTCGGAGAGACTGTGGATGGACTAGTGGACGGTCTGAGACCAAAGGTGAACGGACTACTTGGGACAGTCGACACGCTTCTCCCTCTCGGAATCAGACTCGTGAGTCTAAAATAAGTGATCTAAAATTAAAATATCATTATATTTTTTTTTTAGAAATGATCTAAAATACATCATTTCATTATATTTTTATGGAAAGTCATTGCTGAAAATATCGACTGAATCTTTCAGAAGCGTGATGTCGAATTGGGCAAAACTGTTGATGGCGTTGTCGATGGATTGAAAAATCCAGTGAACGGACTTCTGGGAAATCTCCCTCTCGGAATCAAACTCGTGAGTGAATTTTGTTATAAATGAGTGAAAAATGAAAATAGCCCAAGTACGCAATAATTTATTATCAGAAAATGTCGTCGAATCAGATTTCTTATTTTGGACTTAGCTTGGCAGGATTGAAAATGATCAGGACAGTAAACTTGAACTTTTAGAAGCGTGATGTCGAATTGGGCAAAACTGTTCATGGCGTTGTCGATGGATTGAAAAATCCAGTGAATGGACTTCTGGGAAATCTTCCTCTCGGAATCAGACTGGTATGCACACTCTTCTCCAGATAAAAAAAAATATATATATACATTTCAGAAGCGAGAACTAAACCTTGGAAACACAGTTGATGGCTTGGTGGATGGACTGAGACCTACCGTTAACGGTCTGCTCGGGACAGTAGATACGCTTCTTCCTCTCGTAATCAGACTGGTATGTTTTCAAGTCCCAATCAGTAAATAACTTTTTTAATAGAAAAGATTCGCCAACGATGGCTACACTGCCTTCATTCAAACAGCTCCTGTGAGTTCTGCAATTTCTCTCGATGGAACAACTTCTCTTGATGGAGACGAGATGCTTTTGTCTGAATAAACGATTACCTGCTCATACGAATTTCGTGATCAGGCGGAATGATATTATTTCCTCGTCATCGTTATATTTACGTTTTTATATAATACATGTGGAATAAAGATGATAATATCAATTACTTTCATTGTAATTCTGATTGTTTAAAACATCTATATTTAGGAAATCCCGTTGGTAAATATTTTGTCAAAGATAAACACTTGCGAAATCATTATCAATATTTAATACTTTCATCGATGTCTCGAATATATTTCGGATCCTCAAAAATCACTGTCATTTTCGAGATTTGATAGGAAGAAGAGGTGTGCGATTTATGCACGTTCCATGGTAGATTCCACATTTCTGAAACTCGTTCAATTAGCAACAATAGACCTACAGAAGATACAAAAACATACCGAATGATAATTTTCTCTAAAAACAAATTTGGAGTAAAAAAAAACAAAGTTATTTCTGCGTTAGGTCAAAAAAGTGTCCTAAAAATGCAGTCGAGAGAATCCAAAAATCCGATTTTTCAAAATCTCGGGAATTGTGGTTATTTCGGCAAAAATCAACACTACGCAAATGGAAAGGCTGATTAGGAATCGAACTAACCCATTTGAATCATTTATTCGGCCATAATGGAATAAAATCGCTATCCAACCCATGAGTTGACTGTATTCAAACGTAAAAACGACGCTTTTAGCATCATATGAAAATTCCCACTCAATGAGGATTCGATGCATGTGTGAAGGTCCCACAATATGAGCGTAGTGAGAGCCTGCGTTATTTCCGCTTTTGGCAAAAAATCCAAAAAAGCAAAAAATAAATTTCTAAAATGATTTTCAAAACAAGTACAGTCCTATCATAGCGGCTGATTTTGTGCCTCTGGACACTCTTATGTTAACGCAATTGAGCAATTTTACCTATCTAATCTGATTCTTTGAGCATTTTGCCTATGAGATCAATTTTCAACCAGGTGATTTGAGGTAACAGAAAATAAAAAATGTTTTGAGCAATTCAAAATTAAAGTACTCATCATACTCGGGTATGGGCTTGTGGTTGCCATTCCGGGAGCACCGTGACCAAAGGGTGGTCGAAAATGGTCGAAAATAACCGAGCCGTCGTCTTAACAGGCTCAACATCGAAGTTCCGCTCTTTTCGGCGTTTTTTTTAACATCGCATCAGAATCAACAGTAAAACAGAGAGTGTGCGGCATTAAGAGAGTCGAAAACCGAAACCGAATCACCAGTTTCATGTCCCCATAAAACGCGTCTTTGGAGCAATTGTTTTTCGATCAACCACGATTTCGGTATGATTCTTCTTATCGTAATCGCGCTCTTCCTTCCTCTATCGGACGCACACTTCACTAACTCGCCTGAATCGCACTTGTGTGAGTTATAGAAGCATCTTCTAGAAGTAACTTCTCGAAGCGTATTTGTTAACTGTTGTTCGCTCTCCAGCAGAATCTCTGAAGGTCAAATGCGATGCACTCCCTTACCGGTCGCTCAAAGTCGATTACGGGTGTTACTTCGCTGTTATGGGTACGAGTTGAAACGGTGTAGTATTTCCGAATACCGGATTAATCCTATACCAGAATAGTTAGAGACCGCAGTCTCCGCTCACTTGGGTGCAATAGAGAATTGCACAAAACTAGCGCGCGACTTGACAATTCTAGTTCTTTATCAATCAGGACGCTCTAAAGCGTTTTCTATAGGTCTCAGCAGCCACTACAAAGCATGTAATGCGGAAAGTGGTCGGTGCATTTTAAGTAGGTCAAACGCGTATTTTAAGGTCGAAAAACGTGATTGAAGGCTATCTAGTGATGGCCGCTAGCTCCGCAACTCAAATTCAGTTCACTCGTATTTTAGAAGAATTTTAAGATTTTTTTTGGAATTTTAATAATTTTTTCCGAATTGTCGGCGAGCGCGGGGAGAGGCGAGCGAGAGGGCGGGGGGAGCGAGAGAGACACACGCGAGAGAGGCTCCGCCCCTTTTCTCGCCTGATTTCCCTCTCCTCTCCCTTGCCAGCGCGCGCGTGGTTTTCGAGGGAGAACTCGGCAGATGAGACAGAGACTAACTCTAAAAAGCAAAAATGTTATTCAGAACCATACCAACACATTGAGCACACATTCGAACCGATGCAAGCATTTTGGTAGATCACTCTGTGGTCTCTAAGAATAGTCTTCAAAAATTGGAAACTCCCCGAAAAAAAACTAGCCTGAAATATGAAATGGTTGTCAGAAGATTTCCTCAGGCAACAACCACTGCATCTTCTTCGGTATTCGTGGCGATGATGATTGATGTACGTAAGGTTTAGTGATTCACAATGCAAAGCTTTCTATTCTTCAGCAATCGGACTATCACGACGATAGCGAGTCGACCGATGCCAAATACGTAATTTGTGTCTATGTTATGTGAATGGAACTATTTTCGGAACTTTTTTAAAAACTATTTCGGCATCAAATCACATAATTATTTTCTCCGCGGAGAAAGTAAATATAGTTTCAGAGGATGAGCACAAGTGTGATGTTGGCTCGTCCATTCTCACTTATGGCCTATGCATCTTCCGAGCTTCAAAAAAGATGACCTTTGTTGATGTGATTTATTTGAGAACATATTAGTATCATTTTAAATATTCGGAATGAAATATTTGACTAAATACACCGCAGGCGAGGAAGTATTGCACGGACCTTGGCATGGAACTCCCTGCTCCCGCCAATAATATGGATAACCTTATCATTAGAGGTAACCTGAGATAAAATCATCACAGAATCACCAGAGCTAACATAATATGTTTATATATATATATGAATGGGGACCTCCACGCTCGTTGTGTGCCCATTCTGTCATTTGTATTTCAGATTCCCTCGTCAAAGGCCCGGCATAGGTTCAGAAATCGGTATTGTGCGAGAACCAATTCAAGTGGAGACAAATGAATAATTTTGTCAAATGGATGACATGCAATAGCCCCGCTGAACAGAACCCTCGCCTAGGTCCGTGAAAATATTGCGAGTTGAGTGTCTTTCAAGGGAGTGACTAAAATACGGTCCTCCGTTCAGTCACTCGCGTCTTTCATTTTCCATGCACTTTCGATGTTTCAGACGCAGGCTTTCAAAATACATCGTGCACTAGCAATACTGCATCCGTAATCGATAGAACCGGCTACTGGAGCAAAAGTGGAGCTGAGAATTTGTGAGTTTGATTATGAAATCGTGCGAAAATAAGGTTTTTCAATTCTCCGGATTCTCTTTCAAAGACGCTGGTTTCACCTCGTCTTGTGTTCTGCTCTCCTCGCCGATCGCCCAGAGTCTTTGCCCAAAGGAAACGACCATCTTTGTGAAGAAGACGAGTGGCTGCGTAGGTGGGAAATTATTCCAAGGCTGCTATCTAATGATGTCGATTCTTTTTTTGACTCCATTCATTCTGCACATCTCGTTTCTCTAACAAGTAAGATAGTGTGCGGAATGGAGAGAGCCAGAACCGAAACTTGTTTGCGTAACATGCACCAGAGTTCAGCAAAGTATGATAGAACAGCCGTCCTGTTCAGCCCGTACTAACCTCACGGCGGAATTCGGAGAAGATCCATGTATCGATGAGATCGTTCGTTCGGCGTTTCGAGGATTCAATACTGGTCCAATTTGTAATCCGGACAGAAATAAGCAGTATATCCTGAGGTAGGCGATTCGTTGAAGGCTGTGATAGGCAAGTGTATTTTTCTTGAAATCACATATGGCCAGATGCATTTACTTATTTGTGAAATTGTCAAATTCGAAAATTATCAAAATAATTTGGTTCAGAGCCATCGATTCGGAGGGGCGTCGGATCACTCTTGACATTGAGAACAATTGCCAGCTCAGAAGAGCGGGGAATATGTGGGAGTATTTTTGGAATTATTACTACACGTATAGGAAGTACATCGTGGCATCAGCATGCGTCACTGCAGGTTATTGATTTGTTTATTTAGTTATTTAGTTATTTATTTATGAAGATTCGATATATTACATATAGTTTCACCAAGGAATGTAACGCTGAAAATAGTGACAACTACTGATAGGATGAGAAATATATCATAGATGGGTGAACTAAACGTTTTGCAGGTTCGGAGAAATGCCCATGCGATAAAATCAAACATGCTACCGACATTAGAGAATATCCCAACTACCCTGCTCTGCCTGACATTGTGAACCCCTGCAATTATGCTAACGCCTATTTTTAGTGTGTTTATTTTTTACTTGTTTACATTTAAACATCAAGCCATTTAATTTTTTCCAGCTACGGACAGGTCAAATGTCCACAGTGCGAAAAAGACATATGGAGATGGTGGCTGAAATATTATGATACGAATACCGTAAGTGTGCTCAGTTGAAAGAGAGAAAAACTTTTTTCCCTAGCTTATTCGAAGTTATATTTGAAATATTTTGCAGGCCCTTGTCAAATGCAAGGCAGGAATGTGGATGGCGTGGAGAGTAAGCGATACAAACAGCTGAGGAGTGACCGCCATGTCCTGCTTCCATTATTAAAACATAAGGAAGGGAAATGGGGTGAAAGTGACTGTGTGTTATAACCACATAATATTAATACAAATGCTTAATACCGATAAATGGCATATACATCTGATGATAAAGTGACTGTATCTAATCGAAATGGCGAGACCTCTCGTTATCGTTCTCACGCCAGCCTCCGAGTGAGCCTCGGGCCCGAGGCTGCGGATTCCGAGCTCATGGATTAAAATTACATTAGATGAATATCAAACGATGTTACTGCCCGACCTAACAATCAATCTCGCAATTCGATGCTCTCTTGCGCGCCCGCTCAAGAATGAGTTACTGTTTTATCTAGATGATACTAAGCGCACCAATATCCTGCTATTCTACGCCTTCACTATTTCGAAATTATGCAGTATACCTCCCTATCGTTATGTTGAACAAACAGACTATGGTATGATTCAATTGAGACGCGAAAAATCGCTGTGGCTGCAGTTGCGAAAGTCGTCAACAAACGAAAGAAGAAGAAGAGAGTGCGTGCTGTAGAGACCGTCACCTATTTTGATCCTGGTAAGTGAAATGGGCTCTCGCAATGATAGCGATTGAGTCCCTCCTTCGATTTTATTTAATGATACGTCAACTTTGCGGGTTCAACTGCATCACAACCGCATTTCACATTCAGGAATACGATGGCGACACGTGTAGTTGCGCGTTTACTGGCGCTATGATTTGATCCCATTCCTTCTCTAAACAAAACTACCATCCCGCAGTACCTTGAGAACAGCATAGATTTGTGCCTCTATGATAATTAAAGTATTGGGTTGAGGAATAAGTAACGCTCGTTTTTGAGCAACGTGTTTGGGCTCATATATCTCCCGCCAATCAAATCTAAACGAGCTGACTTTAAAGCATTTTTTCAGGGTATGCTCAAGTATCATAGCCGTTATTATTAGAAATATCACGCTTCCTGTGTAGGAGAGAAATTTAGATTTCAATGCACCTGATAATTTTCGAAAATTTTAGATTTTTTTCGAAATTGTGTAATTTAACGTGGAAACTGCTCGGTAAATTCACACATTCTCAGGTGAGCAGCCCGATACTACACCTCTTCCATGGTGAAGTGAGAATGGTGCTCGATTGATTGTTGTATTTTTATAGACGTTTCAAGGGGAACGTTCGTGAAAAATTGCAGTTCACTTAACTTATTTGTCTACCTTGAGGATCGAAGGTGCTGGCCTATACACTAGTGCGCTCCAGTCACTCACTATGGAGCTATATTATCACTATAAACTTTTGGTGCTACTTATGCTCCTATTTGAAAAATAACAGTTTTCCAAAAATATTATTTTGTGACGGAATCAAAAGAAATGCGTGTTTTGAGGACTTTGGATTAAACCATACCCAAGACATAGTAGCCATTCTATAATTGTGGCCACTTGGTGGATGATAGTGCAAAAGTTGATCGTCCATTTAACCATCTAAGGCCTTACATTCAATTAGTACGGTTTACAGGAAATAGCAATAAATGTCGATTTCGAGGCTTGTTTTCGATATCGGACTTACGAGCAATTTAACTCATAAAGAGAATGCTCCACACTTAGCAAAATTCGTCCATATTTTCAACAGGAAAGGTACTCCACATTCAAGCATAATTGAGGTCTTTAGATCTATTGCTAAGAAAACGCGGCTAGCAAAACTTCTTTCGGTCAGTAACTGAAAATCCTACACTCTCGTTAGGCGCATATCTCACACAGGCCTTTACTTGGATATTCCTCTGAATATCATCAGTGTAATGTATAACCATGATACTTTACTACTGCAGCTTAATTGTGGCTCAATAATTCTTCTTCCCTCAGTGCTGACCCGTCAAAATCTCAGGGTGAGGTGCGACAACTTTGAATTGAGCCAGCCATTGTGATCGCCTAAATGATCGGAGATATATAATATAGTGTGCGCTAAAGAGAGTATCCAAGCCCTTATCGATCATCAAAAACCGGAATATAATTGCACAATTTAGAAAGACGGGAGAGGTCATAATCTGAAATTGGAAAAACGAGCGTTACTTATTATTCCTTATTCCTCAACCCGATATTTAGCCTCAATAATCGCTGCTTTTACCACTGAATCAAAATCGTGCGAGAGGGACATCATCATATAATGTATCTTGTTTTTTCGTGATCATTTCATGCCATTTCATCAGTTCATCGTCTATTTGTTCATCATTAATTCACAATTACCCCATTTTCAGATGGAACTGGTTTTCCTAATGTTTGGCTTGGCCAACTCGCTCCATATTCCGGAGTTTGATGACTCTTTCTTCGGTCGACTGGTTGTCTCAACGGAGAAGTTTCCCTTCCTGACGCAACCACATGCTCTTGATAGGGCGCTCTTTTTTCCGACGGATCAGCAATTGGACGCCTTTGAAGTTCTGGATGATTTTAATCAGAGAGCAAAACGAGCATTGGGAGCTGCCGTCGTTGATGCGGCAGCGGGTCTCAAAAAGTGCATTTGTGCATTACTCAAAAATTCTGATCATACATTTATAGATACAAGGAACAACAGTCGTTCCTTGGGAATTTCCTTTTGTTCGAGTTCAGCTCGGAGGTGCTCAATACCACAGTAGTTGACCATGGAATACTTCCTTTTGACTCGATCGATTCGCGCGCCTACTTCAGGACTTTCATGTAAGAAAACATTCGTTGTTTTTACAATTTGGCCTAATAAACCTTACTCGAAATGAATATGATTTCAGTGCCGGCAAAGAGCAAATGAAGCCCTATCTGGAGAATGAATTTAAGTCGCGAATGAGAAACCTAACTGCGACCAAGCCGTGGATCCCGGCTGAAAAAATCATACAGGAATTGAAGGAATATGTATACTTCAAGTACGGTTCTGCTAGCGATGAGGACTTCCAGGTATCTAATAGTGGTTTAGTCCCTGTTCTTAAATTTAAAAAAAAGT
Organism: Pristionchus entomophagus; assembly: GCA_036245825.1. Taxonomy (NCBI): domain Eukaryota; kingdom Metazoa; phylum Nematoda; class Chromadorea; order Rhabditida; family Neodiplogasteridae; genus Pristionchus; species Pristionchus entomophagus. Next base: position 8,888 of record BTSX01000020.1, read on the forward strand.
TCGATAATAGGGTTGGCAAAACAGTTCCATCTCAAAAGAGTGAGCGTGAACTTACGATCGAAAAAAGAGAGAAGACATTGCATATCTTTCAGTTTGACAAGGGCAACGGGGGCACAATCATCCACTACAAAGTGTCATGTACGCTTGTGAATGACGATTTCTACATCGGTCTGTCCACCTACGACAACAATTTCAAGCTGCATCAAATCGAGCATCTCGACAGTGTTAAAAAGGGATGGCATTTCTTGTTCTTTGGTAGTGAGAGGACGGAGAATCACCCCTGGTTTGAGAACCGCTACGTGACGCTTGAGGAGCAGAAGGCGCTGATGAACTACGTAAAAGGCGATTTCGCAAAGAAAATTAGCAACGAGTACAAACAGTACCTCGAAATTGGCAAGAATGCCGTGTCCCCTTAAAATGACTCAATATTGTCGATTATACTCGCTCTTTTCGTTCCCAAAAAATGTTATTACAATCGTTGTTTAAATGTTTTTTTTACACAATTTGAGCCACATATTGCAAGAAAGAAATTGTGTCATAGGCCAACAATATCATATCGCCGAAACACAATGGAAAAGAGCAGGAGGAAGAAGGAGAGCAAAAATAATTTGTACTCACTTGATTTTTGATTCGGCATTAAATGTGCTATTTGAAGTCTTATGATATGGGGTTTCTTCCCTCCCGGAAAGCTACATACACTCCTGAAGTGTTTACTCCAAACTGTTGTTATCAGGCACTCGAGTTGAGTTTGCAGGGTTTCACAAAAGTTAATCTTGCAAGAGCAGCTGCTGTTTTCTCGTTGAGGATAGGTGTTGACCGCGTATTCTTAGTCTCTGTTGTTATCGCCTACGCAGTGGAAGGTGGGTGCTGTTATTCCAGCCCCACGGCCAGAATGTATTCATTCTACTGCGTGCACCCACTCGGGTTCCATTTTCTTTGTTTTAAAAGTAATTTTATCGCATAGTAATAGATGGAGGTGCTCGTGCAACAGTAGTTTTTCAGTGCCACTATCACGCCATGGGAAATAAAGAATCGCGCGAAGCCTCAGCGAACGATGCTCCACGCTCATCCAAACCAGCCAGAAACGGGTACTCGAATGGCTATTCAGGCAGTTATCCTCGCGTGAGTTTGAATGTGCGTAGTCGTAGTCGAAATAACTGCAAAAATCTAACGTTCAAACCAAAAAAAATTGTCGATTTTCTACGTGAATGTGATCCGCTAAAAATGGGTCAAAATATGCAACAAATTTTCGATTCATTCATTTGTCGCGTCGGGATCTGAAGATCTCTGATAATTCTAGTTACACCGTTACATTGGAACAAATATTTTCAGTACAGTTATCCCGCGAGCTCTTATGGTGGCGTGTTCGTAAGCAATGAAGTTCGCGATATATTTCTCAGAAGCGAAGATCACGATAAATTTACACGAAGTATCCAGTATTTTCTCTCGGCAAACCACTTGTTCTTTAACACGTTTTCCATATCACCGGAATAATTACATCTTGGTCTTTCAGGATTCTCGCACGTTCATGGAATTTCTCAAGTCGATTCATGAGTCTACTTGATTCGCAATGACAACTCATCAATTGATTACTAGTCAAACCACTCATAATTCTGCAAATGCATCCATCCTGCAATTCTCTCTCTCCACTTTTAAGTGTTGTTCACACTGTGACACATCTCCTATTAGCGGATTTTTCGCTTTCCCCCAATACATATTTTGTAAATATTATTAACAGATCGATAAATAAATATTGGGTTGGTCAGAAAGTCTTTTCCAATTTTGAGCATGATGTTTCAACTCAGATATTTTCTTTGTCTGTAAACTCAAACGCAAACCCTCATAACATTATCTGGGGGCATGTTCGACAAATATTAGCACAGGGTTAAATTGGCCGCCACTTGCTTACTATGGGAGAAATCGAGGCCTCACTAACTCGGAAATATTCTTTAATATTTAGCAAATCTTCTGAGTAGCGATTCTTTGCATGGAATTTTTTTCTGAGGAACGTAACATGGCTTGAAAAGAATCCCGATCGATACTCTCCATGATAGCTGAAGCGGAATGGCTCTCGATTCACAATGATGCTAATACAGAACCATGAACCAGGAGTTCTCCAAAAAATATCCACACACTTGATCAAATTCCGTACTTCGGTGATACGAGAGACAGTCCTGAATAGGAGAGAGCTAAACTCCGAAATGATTTCCATATTATTCACAATCGAAATGAATCTAAAAACATTTGAATCTCCTTTTCTCATACATTCTCCATATAAAGAGGGACATGGACATTCTATAGGTGAATCACTAGGATTTGTTGTTCAAAATGACTATTTCAAAACAACATAATTTCTCTGATCTATGAGAAAAACATGCTCAATTAGGAGTCATTACTATATTACCAAATCGTTCACTAGTTGTCTGATACGGTAATAGCTTTCTGCATTATGTGCAAGATCATGTGATTGTGACCCTAACCAGTGCGCAGAATGGAGAGAGCTACTGTTCGATTCAGTTACAGTATTCGGGTAACATAAATGTATCATAAAAAGTATAATACAATTGACATCATACGTTAGTCGATGACTCCTCCTCGATCCCTCTCGGTTTCCCAGCTTGCGATCGATGAGCGACCATCTGAAACACGAAGCGTGAATGTGTCTAGAATGAATTCGGGGGTTTCTAGTGTCCCTACTCTCATAACGGTTTGCACTGATCTGATATAATTGGTATCGAATTATGATTGAAGGAATCTTCCTTCCGTCCCTCCCAGAATTCTCAACCAACTGAATCAGATCTAGAAGAAGAGGAGGAGGTGGAGGAGGAAGATTCCGTTCGGTCCGACTACTACCTAACAGCTAAGTCCAAGTTGGAATTGTTGTTTCGAAGATGTCAGGATTGTGGGGCACTAATCGATCCGATTAGTTTGGAATGGACCCAAGTGGCTAGTGCACTCTCCGTGACCTATCAGTGCACTGGGTGCAAGCATCTCTTTCGGTGGGATACTCAGTCCAAGAAGGGAAGAGGGAAGAGTCAAGTTTTCGATCTGAACCAGTCCCTCCCAGTGGCTGCATTCTGTACTGGAACCCCCATTCCGGTGATCTACCAAAACATATCGGTGTAAAAGAAGTGCCATTCCTGCGATTGGTCCATCTCTGCCATGTTCTCAGTATCGCAATTCCCAGGGAGAGATCGATGAGAGAGACCATTCGGTTCTATGGGTGCCCTGCTATAGATCGAGTATACGGTAGATGGGAGAAAGAAGCGCCAACTGTCCAAAGATACTGCACCGTTAGTCTAGACATGTTACCGTATCTAATCTCGCGAGTATCGTTATAGGAGGAGGGAATTATAGTTGCACTGGATGGCCAATACGACTCACCGGGGTATTGCGCCTCCAATTGCAAGGTCACGGCTTCGATTCGTCCCTCGGTCTCATCTTGGTTGCGGTCTCCCTCTCAGTGAAGGATCCGGAAATGGGTACCCATACCTCCAATAAATCACAAAGAAATTGACTTGTAAATTTAATCGACCCTTGCTCGTTTATGGAGCACTCAACGAGAGCTTGTTTATAGAGCTTATTTGAAAATGAAACGGAGTAAATAACGATCGAAAAGCGTAAGCCACAATTTATGGTACGACTTACTTGTAGGACATTCCAAGACCAATCCATTCAGGTCTTCTGATTTCCCCAGACCGGAAGCGTATTGTTCTTGGTGACTTTCTGGAAAAGGAATTTCAAGATAAAGAACAAGGTGTTTAAAAAGGACCTGGACATCCGGAATGCTGTTATCGTAGGCGTCATCTTCGTAAACTGTAGGCCATCGAATGCCATCGAGGCCATCGAGGCATTCGTAGGCCATCGAATGCCGGTGGCATCATCATGATTGGCCTAGGAGCCTGGAGAACAAGTAAATTAGAACAGTAATTAACCCTCAGACAAGAACAATTAGATTAAATAGCTATCGAGTAAAGCGACGAACAAATGAATACAAACTGTCAGACTGAGTAAGAAAATTGAGGATGGCTGCCGTTAAAGTGCGAATTAGAGGTTAGAAGATCGCGCACAACGAAAACTGGGTCACAATTGATTAAAACGTGGTCACTAAGCTACTACCAAACGGTCGGGTCCCTACCAAAACGTCCCCCTCGTAAAACTTCCCCACTGGCACTCAAAGGCTAAATCGAGAGAAGGCTAATTCCAAAGCCGTCTGAGAATTTTGACGTCAACATCAAAGTTGTAGAGCATGAGACGACGGTCCTTTCCACATATTTGGTTTCTCGAAAAGTTGAATTTAAGTATAGATATGAAGAAAAATGTGAAAATTTACGAAATTACACATTTTTCTTCGTATCTATACTCAAATTCAACTTTTCGAGAAACCAAATATGTCGAAAGAACCGTCGTCTCATGCTCTACAACTTTTATATTGACGTCAAAATTCTCAGACGGCTGTGGAATTAGCCTTCTCTCGATTTAGCCTCTGAGTGCCAATGGGGAAGTTTTACGAGGAGGACGTTTTGGTAGGGACCCCAAACGGTCAATGCACAATTGAAGAAGCAACGACTATAGACGATCCACCTACACGGGTCATTCAGGACTTAGCACTGCTCTATACGTTCTGCACACCCTTCAAAGCGCGATTAGAGGTCAACTATCGAGCGATATCATACCAATTTGCCATGAATAGATGGAATAGCTATCGCACTACGCATCAGAACTAAAATAAACACGCGAAATAATAAAAGTCAATATCTCCGCTCTCTATTCTGCACACGCTTCCACGCGCGACTTGGAGGTTACACATCGAGCAAAATCACGCCAATTAGGACCGATTAGATAGAAATTCGAGTGCGATTTATTCGAGTGCGACGCTCGCTCAAAAGTCGGTCGGTCGCTTAAACGCTCCGCTCTCGTTTCCCCTCCCAAGCCGGCTGGTCACCGTGGGAGGCGTAGACCATGCTCATGGCTTTTCTATCGCTGGCTACACTCAACTGCCTAACGCTGTGCAATGATTCGCGGATTGTCGAGCTCGAAGACGCCCTCAGCAAGATCAAGGTGAACATTCTCGGTCTGTCCGAAGTCAGAAGATCAAGTGAGGAGGAGAAGGACCTTACATGGAGTAATGGATGCCTCTATCACTCAACAAGACTTCCCAATCGTACAGCCGGAGTGGGTTTTGTCGTGAGTGGGGAGGTGAAACGGAAGGTTGTCGGGTTTCGCGCTTTAACTCCCAGGATCTGTTTTCTTGATGTTGCGGTGTCGGATAAGGTCCTGATAAGATTATTCCAGATCTACGCGCCAGCTTCAATTGACATGATCGAGTACAGCAACTTCATTCACGAATTCGAAAGAGAGTACCACGGACCAATCGCTGGCAGTCACCGGTATCGATTCGTGCATAAGGTCATCCTAGGGGATTTCAATGGGAAAGTCGGGCATTCTGAACCAGGGGAAATGTCGGTTGGAAAATTTGGGTACGGGGAACGGAACCAGAAGGGGCAAATGGTGGTGGACTTATGTGAAAGATTGCATCTTCGGGTGGGAAATAGTCTCTTCCAGAAACGGGAGAAACGTAAATACACCTGGGTTTCACCAAACGGGCGCACTAGGAACGAGATAGACTTCATCTTGTTCCCAAGGGATATTCGGGTTCTAGACGTGGGAGTGGTCAATCGGTTTGACTTTACGACCGATCACCGGTTGGTTAGATCAACCATCTCCTTCCCTTTCCGATTCCGTCGGGGTAACAACAAACCGGCTCGGGGAGACTCGCACCTTCAGAATGACTTGTTCAGGCTCAGTCTAGGCATAGAACTGGCACGTAGTGGTGCGACTCCGGATTACGGTAATGTGGTCTCAGCAGTGCAGAAGTCGGGGAAAATTGCTACCATTTACACACCACGAGATAGACGGGTTTCCCATAAGACCAGGGATTTGCTTGAAAGGCGCAGGGAACTCAAAATGGATGCCGTTGGGGTTTCTAGGGTGGAATGGCTACTCGTCAATAGATCAATTCGGCAGTCGTATAAACGCGACAGGGATCAGGCCTATCTTAATTACGTCAACGAGGCCATTGCAATGGGGAAAAGTTACAAAAAAGCAATTGCAAAGTTAGCTATTGGGAAGGATAGGATCATGCGGGTTAGGAATGGGCAAGGGGGGATGGAAACTACACAAGCGGGAATTGAGTGTGCATTTCAACACTTCTACAATGGTCTATATGAGGGTGATGGTGGAGTGGGATATCGGGAGGAGTTAGAACGGGATCCGTTCATTCCCATTTGCGAGTCAGAGGTAGATCAAGTGCTTCGGCATTTCAAATCTGGCAAAGCTCCTGGGAAAGACGGGATCACGGGGGAAATGCTGCGGGTTGGAATAGATCAACTAGTCCCCGCTCTCACTCATATCTTCAATAGTATCATGTTAGGGACTATTCCGCAGGGTTTTGGGGATTCACGCACAATTCTTCTACCAAAATCTGGAGATGCAACTCTCACTAAAAACTACAGACCGATTAGCTTGCTTCCTGTCTTTCAGAAAGCTCTTACCGGACTGCTCAATAAGAGGTATGCGCCAGTTTTGGATAGAAACAAAAGCTGGGAACAAATGGGATTTAGGGCGGGTCATTCAACAGTAGATGCTATCCATACTCTCAAATCTGTCATCGCTCACTGTGTCGATTTCAAGCTGCCGATTTATCTGCTTTTTGTGGATATCTCGAAAGCTTTTGACAGCGTATACACGGAAGCTGTGTTCAGAGCAGTGGAGTTGGAGGGCATTCCTTCTGAGGTGGTTTCTTTTCTCGCGGGTCTCTCTCAGAGCAGTAGGAATGTGGTGGTGGTGAATGGAAATGAGGTTGAAATTAAGGTGGGAAGAGGTGTTAGACAAGGTGATTGCCTGTCTCCTAGACTGTTTACATCAGTTCTGGATATGGCATTCCGTAAGTTCGACTGGTCTAGGAAGGGAATTAGTATAAATGGAAGATTTCTTTCTCATATCCTTTTCGCTGATGACGCTGTTCTCATCTCTCATGATGAACGGCAAATTCAAGCAATGGCAAGGGATCTAGAACGGGAATTGGCTTGTGTGGGACTTCAGCTTAACGGGGATAAAACCATTGGGATGACTTCTAAGCCCAGTCCAAAAGTAGTCAAAGTCGGCGGGAAAGTGGTAAAATTACAGGAGAAGGTGGTGTATTTGGGAAGTGCAATTTCAGTCACTGGAAAGGATGACTGCGAAATAACTCGACGAATCCAGGCGGGATTTGGGGCATTCCATAAACACCGGGCTTTTCTAATCAATCGGGGTATTCCAATGGCTCATAAACGCCGACTATTCAATGGTTGCATAATTCCGGCGGTACTGTATGGATGTGAGAGTTGGGCTCTGACCAAAGCACAAATGAATCGATTATCGGTGACTCAACGCAGAATGGAACGATGGATGGTTGATTGTACTGTGCTCGATCATGTTTCTAATGAGCGGCTGCGAGATTCCACTAGAATTCAGGATTTCGTCCGCACCGCACAGAAAAGAAAATGGTTTTGGTTGCACAAAATTGCGAACGATGATAGCTTAAAGTGGAGCCGAACTGTGATCGACTGGTACCCACGAAAGCGCAGAGGAAGAGGCCGTCCACCATCACGATGGAGCGATATCTTCCGAAAGACAATCGGCGCCCACTTTCTCAACGAAGCAAGCAATGTCACGTGGAATGCCATGCACACCAGAGCCCTCATCTGACCTTCCCTAACCCTCAGAAGGGCGAAGACTCTATTGACCTCTTGATAAATGTGTTAAAACTAAACTGATAGAAAAGCTATCCCACTACGCATTGGAATGAAAATAAACGTGCGAAATAATCAAACTCAACCAACATGTGCTTAGCTCTGCGCTCTCTCTTCTGCACACACTCCAAAGCGCGACGTTGAGGTTACACATCGAGCAAAATCACGTCAATTAGCACCGAATAGATAGAGGAATTATCGCACTACGCAATAGAATGAAAATTACCGCGCGAAATGGTAAAAAAATCAACCAAAATAAGTAAATTTGCACAAAAAAGAAAATTTTGTTGAACAGCCATGTTGAAAAGTCAGTTTCCAGTTCTCGGACTACTTTTCAATTCATGGCTGCCCGTAGATCTCACCACACACTCGATTCCACCGTAATGACACCATAATTGTTTATTTTTTCAAATTAAATTTAAATATATTAATAAATTATTTTTAAAAGTATTTTTTTCTCCTAAAATCTTGAAATATTATTCTAAACGCAATGTGTTCGGGTTTTGTTTCTATGTCACATCCCTTTAAATTCCAGATCAGAGCCTTTGGAAGAGCTATTGGAGGGGTACTATTTCTTAAATAAATATGGAAAATCGAGATTGGAAAATAGATAGAGATGCATCATCATTGATCATTTCAGATTGAAAGTGCAGGCTACAATTTCGTCACTCACAACTGCAAAAATTTTGCACATTGGTGTCGCAACGGTAGAAACTACTCAAAGCAGGTTCGGTTTGTTGTGCGCCAATTGTTCTTGGCGCAGTCATTCTGTATGATTTTCGTTGCTCTTTGCAAGACTTATACAATACCCAATTTTCAGGTGTTTTTCTATGTTGTGTGGGACTGGGTATCATTATAGTCGTATTCTGCACCGCCGTTCTTGTCACCCTCGCCAAGCTCTCCTACCTCTTCCTCGCATTCGTCGTTCGCGTAGCCTTCTTCTAGTTGTAGAACATTGTACCCTTCTATTCATACGATTGAAAATTTGTTCAAGTCATGTATTTGTGATAAATGTATGAGTGAAAATCGAATCATCTCATACTGGCTTATCATATATCTCACTAGGATTGAGGACATTTTTGGAAGGGTCATGATGGACGTCGAGATGTATCCTATAATTGTTAATGAACCTTAATCTGGAGCAGTATTATTTTCACGGTGTATTTATGACTGACGATCTGGGCAGGCGCAAACTGAATGACCACGACAGCCTATTTTGATTATTAATTTGTCAACATTGGCAATAACGTTCAATTAATGTCACATGCTCGGAGTTCCATATTATAAATCACGCAAAGGACCTTGTGCTTTGGTGTGATCGATATAGTGTTGATCTCTTTCCACCAGATATCGATGAGAATATTGACAGGTGATTAGGGCTCTAATCTCATGGATTGCTATCTTCATTCTTTACACTATCTCACCGCTCGAAGGGTTGAAATGGAGAGACCGCAAGTCGGCTACGAAGAGTTCGTTCGATCCCGAGACGAGGCGGGAACAGAGATTTTGAGAAGACGTGCTTCGAGATCCCAGACTTCAACGTTTTGTCTCGAATTCGTAATTTCCATGGATAGATGAGACGTCAAGCGATGACGCGACGCGCACCCAGCCCCCACATTCATGTGACACACTAATCGGATCAAGTTTGTTTATTATCAGTGTCAGTGTCAGAGGCATATCCGAAATAGTCTCCATGTTTGCCTCTTTCCCTTTTCCCTGAGATTCCTAGACCTACTAGCTGTCACTCTAGTCCCCTTCGACAATAGAAGAAGGCATCCGATAAAGATCATGAACATCTCATAGTAGTCCGAAATCAGACTAACGGAGGGAAGATAAACCCTACCGTTTCAATACTTTTCTGGTGTCCACTGCTTCTGACTACTCGCGTCATCAGAAGAATATTTCAAAAGTAGAAAGGAAGCACGAAGACGATTTTGTGCATTCGAATATGTAGGTGATAGTAAGCGGCAAGAGAGATATTTCAAAAATAACATTATTTTCATTGTGCCTGTTCTCTGGCAACCTGCAAAAATTGAGTTTTCCCTTTTCATCGCCTACAAAAATACGGAAATGGCGGTTCAATGATCAGCTATAGAGCACTCATCACTTCGATCCTTCCGAATAGCGATGCATGATCTCTCATTGTCCACTTTGCTTCCTCAGACCACAAAAATGGTCCAAGGAACGACAACGAGGGTCTATTTTGATTACTGGCTTAGATATTTCATTCAGATTATTGGAATTCTCGGAATCAGACACAAGAAATAACGCAGTGACCCTTATGTTTCGAGGTGTGGATCTTGCCCTTACATAGATAGAAATAAGCTAATAGTAGGGATTAGGGTTGCCGTCTCGGGCATTTCCCTCTCCATTCTGCAATATATCTCACCGGTCAGAGTCTGCACAGAACAAGGTGAATGGAGAGAACTTATATCCTGAACCGGACAGAATACGAAGAGTTAGTTCGAGCACGCGACGAAGTATTCTGAGCTTGTTTTTGATAGCAAATCTTCTTAAAATGTGATCCATGTTTTGAGCTCCCGGAATTCAACGTTTGATCTCGAATTCGTTATTTTCACGGATTGATGATACGTCAAGCGATGACGCTACGCGCACCCAGTGTTCACACATCGGCTTCCGTTTTGTTTTTCAATAATAATAATAATAATGTGACTTCATCTCTCCCTACTTCATGAAAAAAGCGTTATTTGACTAGAAACGATGAATCGTAAGAATTACCGTATTATCAGTTTACTTTGACAAAGGCTCGATGTGTGTTTTACATTCAGGTAATGTATAAAACTTAGCCAAATTCATTCGAATTTTCAGAAGCGCCGCCACAATACTTCACGCCACTGTGTACTTTTGTGCGAATCTTATCTTACACAATACTTCACGCCGCTGTGTACTTTTGTGCGAATCTTATCTTGGCAAAGATCTATCTGGAGAAGGGATTAATTGATATTAGATAGGCCATTTTGGATGCTCTTCTACCAACTTGTTCTATCGCTTGTCAGAGATTCTAGAGAGCAAGCAGAATGAAGAGAGCAAATCTCCGAAATGAGATCCTCCCTTCATCCTGTCTCATTTGCCTAGAAGGGCTAGGCTAGGAGGCGGAGCCTGATGCGGCACTAGATAAGTCTCAGCGTAGACGGAGATCGGTCAGTCGGACGAGGTCCTGGCTCCCTAGTCATTCCATCGCTCATTCATCCATTACCGTATCCTCTACTGCGTTCATAACCTTGACCGAGGCAACATGTCGTGTAGCTCTCATCTGATAGTCCCGTATCAATATTCAGTACTGATGTCGTTTCGATTTTCGACTCTCCTTATTCCGCACATTCTCTCGTTTCTTTAGCCGGAGATATAGTGTGCGGAATGGATTGAGATAACACCGAAACTACATCACTATATTTCAGTATCTGATCATGGACGACGTTGGCTGGCGCATCGCCCGTTCCGTCTATCCAGTACTGGCTACTGTAGCCGCGACCGGTATCTGCCTCAACACCATCCTGCTGCTGACCACTATCACTACTAAGTGAGCTGAATAATTTTTTAACATTAGTCGGGCAAGATCGCCACAATGCATTCCCCAGTTCCCTGATGGGTTTCTCGGAGAACTGCATGCGGGGGTGATTGTGAACCAATTCCTTCCATTAATACTTCACAAAAACGCAGAATAAACTGGTTTGTGGAAGGGACATCGTATACTCCGGCACCTACCCATACCCCTAGCTCCCCGTCCCACATGATAATATCCGGCCCCTGGAAAAGGAGTATCTTGTTGTTGTAGATCCCTGCGATCGACTGCGAACATCCTGATTGGCTGCTGCGCTCTCTTCGATGTCATTCACCAGGCAAGTGATTGTTTTCTTAGAGGTCACCGATATTGTAATGTCCTATAATAGTTCATCGTTTTTCAGTGTGGCTACTTCATCCAGTTTCCGATCCTCTTCTCCGACTACTACATCGACAGTTTCGCCTGTAGTTGTATGATGGTTCGTTTACATTTGTTCTGTAAGCGCGCGTCCCTCGTATGCGGATTCATTGCTCTTTTGATGCTTCTCTGAAAGCTTTCTAACTGTGCGTGAGAAAGGAAGCACCCAAGACTTGGCTGAAAATTGAGTCCGTTTCAGAGATTCTTTTTCGTATACTAATTCTCTAATTATGTGCCCTATATCTAACCAGAGTCAATCTATTCCAGTTCATCCCGCAACTGGGCCTCTCGGCCGGTGCTTGCTGCGTGCTGTGCATTGGCATCGACCGCATGTTGTCGCTGGTGATTGCCATAAGATACAACCAACTCAAGAGTTTCTATTTTCTCAAGGTGAGTAGAAGTTGATTCCAAGTCCATTCCTATCTCAATGACGACCTGGAGCAGAGACAATAAACCATATTTCAGTTCCACTTCCTCTTCATTGCGCTGTTCTGCGGATGGACTGGTTATCTGATGATCGGATTTTGGACCTCGAAGTGAGTTTGACATCAACATGTTGATCAATATTGCAACCCGCAATAGATTTTATTTGTGAAACATCTGGCATTGTATCAAATGCTTTCAGGAAACTTATCTGCTCTATGCCCTCGCCCTTCCACGGGAACGCCATGGAACTCAGGTATGTGCATGGTTTGTCTTTTCCCGCAAACTATTTCAGTATTACCAACAATATAGCACGGAAAATACCATGATGTAGTTAATCTGTCGGAGTGACATCCTAGAGTGAATACATTGAAGATAAAGAGATCGAATCATCTTTAGATATCAGTCAGTGAACATTTTGAACGTCGCCTCGGCCATTCTCTACTTCATCACGTGGAGGACTCTGAAGAAGAGAGGAGGTAAGCAGTAATTCGCCTCTCTTCTGTCGATTTCTCTAGTGAGGAAAGGGTTCCATCATTTACCATCTCTAGTTAAGACACGACAAGAATGACATTATCGAACTTCTTTATCAAATCTACCTGCGATCTCTTATTCAAGCGTCGAATATCTCTGTTTTCTTGATCGTGCCCTTGACTGGATTGATATCTTCAGGCTTGACGTCTGAACGATAAGCCACGGAAATTGAAATATTGCCACCAGAGATGACGAGTTCATTCTAAATCGATTTCAGTTTCTTCGCATTCGAAGAAGATCTTCCATAGCATTGCTATAGTGATGATATTCGAAGTTACTGGATGGTTCATCTCTTCGACTCTCATCAACCTATCGTTCTTTCTTGCTCCTCCAGGTTTGTTTTTTGTTTCCTACGCCCACAGTTGGCAGACTAATAATGACGCAGGGGGGGGGGGGGGGGGGGGGGATAATCTTTTGAATTTAGTTAGACTGAAATAGTGAGATCAAGTTTATGACTAGTTTTGAACACGATCATGAGTCATATTTCTTAGTCAGGAATGTGCTTTGAAGGTGTCTGAAAAGATTATTGAAAGAAGCTGCTATCTGAACTTCTTTCACTTGAGTACTCGCGGACCGACTGACACAGTTTCGCACATCTGTGTTTTGTCAGTGGCACAAAATTGTGCCAATAAAAAATAACATAGCTTGATATCATGGATTAGTATGACGTAGTATGAAAAGGAGGATACGAAGCAATGCGTCATTATTTTTGAAAATTATTTTATCAACGTTTTACTTTTTTATCGTCACGTTTTAGAGCGTCGTCCTCCCTTCCACTACTGTGCATGTCTCGCCGTCAACGTCGGAATTGCCGCCAAGGTCATCGTCTACTACTCTATCAGGTCAGAATTCGCGATGGAAAATAGGGACATGACTATGCGCAATTCCACTCTCTGGCAGACTAGAGAGCACGGAAATTAGGAGAGTCGATCCTATCACAAGCCAGAGTCTGAACACTGACTCATGGCATACTTCTGATGTTTTCTTCCCCCGCGCATTGTTATCTCTATGTTCAACTGAACTCAAGCAAGATTTATACTAGAATCATCAAAACATCTTTGGTTCTCTGTCATCTCAACATCTAAACTTTCAGCGGGGAGTACCGTCGATCGATTCGGGCCTTCCTCGGGCTCAAGGAGAATTCCGTCGGGAATAACTCGTCCGGAAGTGCTGCGAGAACCTCGCAACAGTACGAGTTGTCGTCGCGACCTGCGACTACCACTGGAGTCAGAGTCGGATGGCAGGAGACAGCGGGTCACCGACAAGGAACCGCTCAGCCCCCACCCTATGATGGAACCAAATATTGATCGACAAACCTTGTTTTTAATTGCTAATTTTCCGGCTCCCGATAGAGTTCCTCTCTTCCCCACCCTATTATGAAATCAAATGTTCATCTAGAAACCTTGTCTCTTATTGCTAATTTATCATCGACCGCATCCTGACCCGGCTCCCCTCTCCACTCATATTATTTCGCTAAATATTAATAAAATTATGTAAAATTGCACTCACCTATTCATCCGATATTTTTTTGTCTAGTATGCCTTACCTTCTCCTCTTCCCTCACCAATCTCAATGATAATAGTAAATGCGAAGGACCAATTTCATCTTATTTTTTCGAATATTATACTTTGATATGTTTATCCTTGTCCTCGCTGTCCTTTACTGATATTTTATATGTAAAATAACCGATGACGATAAACAGTGGAAAATACATCAGCCTTGTGGCGTGTTCTCGCTAGGTGTGCTAGAAATGTTGAGAGACGTTCCGAGTTTTCTATTAGGGTGTCCCAAAAGTCTTGTCGCCGTTTTTCTTTTTATTATTTCAAGAGAACCGTAGGTCGCAATATCTCTCACTCATTGTTAATAAGTGAAAGTACTCCTGCACTAATTTATTCGACTTCGATTAGATCATGAGATTGCCTAATGGTGAAACAATAATATAAAATGTATGTTTTTCGACCTTGTTTTAAAATATTCATAAAACAGAGGCGGTTGACATTCCGAAGCCCAAACAAATACCATAGTAGTAGTAGGAATCAGACTTTTAAATGCAATTTTCGAACTAAAAATATCGCTTGAGAACTCAGAAATAATCAAGAATATGTGAAAATCGTGACCATTTTTCAGGTCGATTTTTGAGTTATCTATTTTTACCCCCTTCGATTGCGCTCTAATCTTAATTTTTCAACGTTTTGATTTATTTGTAAATATTTTGATCGATTTCCGGAATCAAATTCGAAATTTTTTAGAATAATGTGTGGGAAATGGCAAGTTTCATAGTGATGATGCAATTCGAGAAGGGAAGTCGGAATGGTGCGCATATTGAGTATGGATCACTTCCTATTTGTGGCAAACATTAAACTGATTTTTATCTATTCAAAAAAAAGAGAACGGATTTTTTGAACGAAAACTGAACGTGGGTGTTTTTAGTGTGGTCAGTTCTACATATCGTAGCTACTCGGAATTGTAATGATTTCACTGGCTCAAGTATTGAAACAGAAGGGTCAATAGTTAATCCATCAATCGCGGCTTAGCAGGATTCGATAAGGCTCTTTACAGTTGAAAAAATATTTTTCAAAAAAAAAACGACAGGACTTTTGGGACACCCCAATATTATCCGCATCGCGCTTTCGCTGTTTGAACTGAACGCGTCCACAATGTACTTTCTATTGAAGTTCGATGGACATCTGAACAGACCATTGCAATTGGCTGATGCATCAGTGAGCACTCAACGAGATGAGTGCCTGCTTGTTTTTGAGAGGGAATTGCCTGGATCCGAAAATGGTACTGTGTTTGAATGAATACAGATCTTCAATGAGTGGTCTACAAATCAAGCCAGTACTCAATCCAATCTCCTTATATTGTGCATGGGCGAACTGATTTGTCCAGCCAAGCGACTAGAAGGGGCGCCTATAAAGACTGAAAAAATCTCCAATTCTCAGAATTGTCTCTAGATCGTGATTTATGTGACGAATATGCACCATGACTATTAAGGCACAATAAAATTGTTCCAATATTTATATTGTTTGCTAATCAAATTGCTATTTAAAGTTTACTTTCTACGAGATTATTGGATTTAATTCGGCCACGAGCGTTGGTGCCCACTAGTGAAATGATGTCACAGTGTGAGTCAGGAAAATAGAATGACGTTCCGATTTTCCAATCTTCAATCTTGGTGGTTTGGTCAGGACGAGTCATATCGCACCCACGTGAATGTGTTTTGATGTTATCTGAATACGCGATTCTCGTTCTTGTTAGTCGTCGCGAGCGGTTCCTCTCCACTTCTCTCTGATAGAGAATTGAGAGGGGGTCTATCCCTCTAGTTCCCCTCGTCTATTCCACCAACTCTACAAGATCGGAATCTCCATCCAAGCCGGACTGGTCACCGTGTGATGGGTATGACCTACTAAGATGTTTGGCCTCTCAGATCCTAGGCTCGATGACTCTCGTTCTGAGATAGATCATTCGAGTCTGGAGGGCACGAGCTCAAAGAAGAAACTAGAACACGCATGGACTAACGTCTACCAGTGAGAATCTTCTACGAGCAATGCGATCCAAAGCCCTAACCTACTCGGAGGATCGGAACACTTTCTCCAGCGATTGATTCGGCCTGTGATAAGGAAAGAAGACCGATCCCTCGACCCCGACCCAGACACAATGGCTATGTTGAAACGAGAAGAACGACCCCAATCGGATGCCCCATCTTGATCAGCGCCCAGAAAGCGACACAAATAAATTCTGATTCTGATTCTGATTCTGAATACGCGATTGAAAAAAAAACGAGAGCAATTAAAACGAGAGCAATGCGATGGCAAAGATGAGGGGATCGGCACTCTTTCCGTTCAGAGAACTATTTTCTCCATTCTCCATTCTTTGTCCATTCTCCATTCTCCATTCTCCATTCTCCATTCTCCATTCTCCATTCTCCATTCTCCATTCTCCATTCTCCATTCTCCATTCTTGCGCTCGTGACGGGCTGTCGGTCCCCTCCATTCGTCTCACCCCGCCCCAATCCGACCCAGTTTGAAGAATCCTCACCCGTCAGCTTGGGCAACCCGGTGAGAATCGCCCACTTGGTACGCTTCGAGAGGAGACCCCGGATGGGTATCAACCGACTCAAGTGATCTACCGTCAAGAAAGGCCCCGATCTTCAAGTATGCCTCGTGAGTCAATCAATAGTTCACGTCAGCACTCACTCGCCATCATCGGAGGCTGGATGATCTACTTCAAAGCTCAATGGAGATCGACCAAGACCATTCCAACAGTTGAACCAACAAGCCAAAGAAGATTCCCTCATCCCTTGACCCAGACAACTTGAAATCGAAGATCCCACTCCCTCCCTAACGAAGCTACCGTCCTGCAGGCCCAGTGCCTTGAGGACAGGATAAAATCTGTAATCTGTAATCTGATATGAATGCTCTGTTCGGTGAAAATATATTTCCGGTGAGACTTATTGGCCAACAAATCATCAATCGCGAAAAGAAAATGGCATCAGAAGAAACATAGATCTTCACGACTCCAAGATATCAACCAATCAAGCGATTAATCCCATCAATATCAATATCAGTGTTATTGAGGAGCGAATTGAGAGAGTGCTTCTGACGTCTTACAATCATCTGGAAAATGGGAGATACAAAAACCAGCCGCGGATACAGGATTTCTGAGGGACGCAAAAGATCAAAGCTCGAGAATACTGCGGATGACCAGACAGTTTTAGATTTTTTTTTTAAAAACGTGATTATGCCCATCGTCATCCATACATTTCGGAGAACTGTGTACAGAAAATAAATAAAACAACCACGAATTCAAACAAATCTGTTCATAGAATAACGTTGGGAATAACCGTTCTTACTGAAACAGGAGGTTCACACCACCCTATCGCCCCAATGTGAAATTAACCTGTGCTAACAAACAATCGAATATCTTCCGGTATTCCGGAACACCAAGTTGAGCAAATTTGATAACGATGAATGAAATCCAGGTAGCGAGAAGCTGCCACTGTAACAGGAATTCCAGCTGTAAAATAAATACGCTATAAAATCATTCCGGTGATTTATATTCCTATGTCGACACCGTTGTGCAGTACAAATTTCGAAATGATGTAGTTGAACCTACAGAATTGGGTAAACATGACCAGCAGTAGTAGGCGTCAGGTAGTCAGGCATCAATCAGTGATCGTAATCATAACCTATTTTTCCACTAATCTTTCGATAACAACCTTCTAATTTGTCGATAACAACCCTGGTCATTCCACGGATGGGCATGGTGTCTGACTGGCATGGGCATGGTGTCTGACTGGCATGCCGACGCAGGCAGGTTCGACTCGTGCCACATGGTGAAGTCGAAAAACTTTTTATCTCGAAAAAATATGTGTATAGGAAATTCTGGTGTATTTTTGCACGCTGATTCCGAATTTCGAATTTCCACGGACCAATTCTTTTCCATTTTGATCCTAGTTGGAGATCAAGGATGAAATGGTGTCAGACTACAGGAGTAGGCTTCTACTGTTCAATTACCTTCAACCGGGAGATCTCATCGAGTTCAGGTATACATAGTAATCATGAGCATATTTTCAAAATCGAGCACTATTTTTCAGGCGAAGCTGGTTTGTAGGCAGTGTCATCAAGGTTTGTACTATACAAATAGTTTAAAAAATTTTGGAACGGAAGTATTAATATGACTTAAAAGAAGATATTATGTGAACCTATTAACGTAAGATGCCAATTTACATGTTATTAGTCTTCCCCACTTAGTCAGCACTGGGCTGTTTATGAGACCGGCTCCATTATTTTTCACCTAGGTCCGGACATCCGCCAGGACTTTAGATTCAGCCCTTCATATCACTATCATAGAACAGTGTTGTGACCTTGTTTACAAAAATAAGGAAATTGGCGCCCCTAGTTCCTAACGCGGCCCGCCAGGTAAGCGCGGAGGAACAAAATCGACTAAAAACGTGATATTCATATTTCCTTAACGGAACAAGTTAGAGATTAAATTCTTTTTTCATCATGTTGGTCAACTCCAAACTGCAAAATAACTAAGGCAAATTTTATTTGATGATGATATCAAAAGTATTTTTTGAAGATTTTAATTATATTTTCGTAATTTTCACTGGCTTGCTTCAATTTCCGCCACTATTCACATACTGTCCAATGTAGTGCATTCATCACTGAACATCACATAGCATATAATTGAAAAATCGGCTTTACCTACCTATGTTTTAAATGCGATCGAATCCGAAAAACCCTCGATTTCAACAATTTTTCGAGCATAACTTTTTTATTTCTTCGTTTCATGAGCTCTAGTTAGTAAATTCGGAATCTACGCTCAAAGATACGTCAAAATAAATAAAAGTCTGATTTTTTCGAGACAACAATTTTTCAACTTTTTCACCGGGGGTCGAGGTCATTTTTTGGTCGAAAAATCGAAATCTCAGAACAAAATGACTATCTGAATTTCTGACTTATTTTTGCACGTAGAGATCGATTTTGCATAATAGAGCTCACCAAAATGCGAAAGAAAAAAGTTACGTACAAAAATCAAAAAATTTGCAGTTTTTTGGCAATAACTTTTTTCATTCTTATTTTGGGGAGCTCTAGTATCGAAATTCGACTTCTACATGCAGAAATACGTCAGAAAAACCTATAGTCACATGGTTCTGAGATTTTGATTTTTTTTTTGACCCTCGATACCCGGGTCATGAAAAAGCTGAGAAAAAATTGCATCAGCGCTCTCTCACAATAAGTGTATCTGACGGATGGTTGTGCGAAGAGTGTGCATTTTTGATCTAGAGCTCATGACATCAGGACAGAACAAAGTTCTGCTCGTAAAAATTGGTGTCATGGTCTTTTACCAATTTTGGGTCAAAAAAAATCAAAATCTCAGAACCATGTGACTATAGGTTTTTCTGACGTATTTCTGCATGTAGAAGTCGAATTTCGATACTAGAGTTCACCAAAATAAGAATGAAAAAAGTTATGGCCAAAAAACTGCAAATTTTTTTGATTTTTGTACGTAACTTTTTTCTTTCGCATTTTGGTGAGCTCTATTATGCAAAATCGATCTCTACGTGCAAAAATAAGTCAGAAATACAGATAGTCATTTTGTTCTGAGATTTCGATTTTTCGACCAAAAAATGACCTCGACCCCGGTGAAAAAGTTGAAAAATTGTTGTCTCGAAAAAATCAGACTTTTATTTATTCTGACGTATCTTTGAGCGTAGATTCCGAATTTACTAACTAGAGCTCATGAAACGAAGAAATAAAAAAGTTATGCTCGAAAAATTGTTGAAATCGAGGGTTTTTCGGATTCGATCGCATTTAAAACATAGGTAGGTAAAGCCGATTTTTCAATTATATGCTATGTGATGTTCAGTGATGAATGCACTACATTGGACAGTATGTGAATAGTGGCGGAAATTGAAGCAAGCCAGTGAAAATTACGAAAATATAATTAAAATCTTCAAAAAATACTTTTGATATCATCATCAAATAAAATTTCCCTTAGTTATTTTGCAGTTTGGAGTTGACCAACATGATGAAAAAAGAATTTAATCTCTAACTTGTTTCGTTAAGGAAATATGAATATCACGTTTTTAGTCGATTTTGTTCCTCCGCGCTTACCTGGCGGGCCGCGTTAGGAACTAGGGGCGCCAATTTCCTTATTTTTGTAAACAAGGTCACAACACTGTTCTATGATAGTGATATGAAGGGCTGAATCTAAAGTCCTGCGGATGTCCGCGAAAGGGCCGAAATGCTAAAAAATAACGGAGCCGGTCTCTTATGTGGGCATCCTCAATTGAGTTCCTCATGTCATCCACTTTTCAAATGAAGGTGACTGTTCTATGATATAACGGAAAGTGTTACAATCTACTCATTACTTTTTACGGTATGTGCAGATCTCAGTGGAAACGAATCAGGAGAAATTGAGGTAATAGTAGAAAGAATGGCCGTTGTAAAATTAATTCTCAGATTCAATGCGCGACCCTGGAGTGGGTTGCAAACGGACGCTATTGCAGAAAGAACAACGGATATGATATGAAGTGAGAAAGATATCTACTAAAAATAGAATGCATTTGAAAACATATAATTGTTCGCATAGTAACTTGAATATCGTTTCGCTAAGAAAATACAAGAAAAAAGTAATGAAATATGATCTTTAGAAGAACTCCACGTCACCCAGAAGAGATTCGTCGAGTGGCGAAGGACATGGTAATTAAATTTTCAATAATTGAATAGGATTCGCTTGAAAATATTGAGAAGATTATAGATTGGGTCTGCTGGCTACAGCCCATTCACCAACAACTGCGAGCACTTTGCTCATCACTGCCGCTACGGAGTGAAACGATCCGGTCAGGTGGAGAATGTGGGTGATGTTTAGAGTTGCAAACCATTTAATAGTGGATCTGAGAGGAATAGTAAAGTTGCCCAATAGCTAATGAAAAATATGACAGATGTCGCGAACAGTGAAATTTGGTGGAGCAATCGGCGTTGTCTACTTCATCGGAAGAAGAGGAGCCAAGGCTATTGCGCAGACAGTCGTTGACGTACTTTGAATGATCAATTTGTGCTGAAAAGCGAAAAAACATATTTCCTACACGCACATTTCTCTCGTCTTCTTTTTTCATCTCTCTCCAATCCCTTCCTCGTTTTTATGCGCTCAATACACGTGTCTTTGTTTCTTTCTATAAATAGGCATAGTTTTAGTTTTGTACGAATCACAAGTCTGTAATACCACATTAGCACACTGGTGGACTGGACCTGACCTGGTTGAGATTGATTTCCAATTACGTTTTCGAAATTGTATTTCAAAACCGTTAGAGTGTCAAAAATGCGAAAACACCTTTGATAAGGTTCGCCTTCTACTCTGTGACCACTAAGTATTTCTCGTCCACTATGAGCTTTCATGTCCGCTTTGTTCTCTTCAATAGAGAATTAGGATAGAATCAATTCAAAGTTACCATTGAAAAACATGACAAAAATGTCAGCATGTGATGACGATCATTTTCGAAATCTCACGAAAAGGCCGTAAACAGCGATAAAGTTATCCCTCCCGTCCCACCTATCACTCTTTCTACGTAAAGAGAGGAGCGCCGACGCTATCACTTCTCTTCCTTCCTTTCCCCCAAACTGAACGAGAGCAGAGGAAAAATGGCCGATCTCGTGTCTCCCTACATGCACTGGAAGGATCTGGCGGAGACCATCAAACCAGGAGATCTAATCGAGTGCAGGTGGGCGTTACTCATACTTTCCAGCTATTTGTCGCTGATTTATGGCGCACAGAGTAGAACAAAAAGGCATGAGAATGATATCAGGGGAAAGTGAGAGACAAAGGCACGATTCCGTTTTTCCTTCGCTTTTGTTATTGTCATTTATGAACGCATATTCAAATTGAGAATCTTTTCCCCTCAAGCAACTTGTTTTCTCTCAGGCGCTGTCACTCTTCCAGCTCAGGCGGTGGCATTTACCAGGTATCTTTTAAATATGCAAAGCTAGGAGATTCTCGATACTTCGGATTCGAGCTTTGAGAACTGAAATGACATTGCAGCATTGGGCTGTCTACATGGGCATAGTCAATGGAGTTCATAAGGTGATCCACTACTCAAATGATGGTGAGATATTACATTTTTATAATGATACGATCATTATAGTGACCAAAGGATGAGACCGCGCACGTTTCACGCTTAACTATTCTCCGGTTTTGCGCACTGGAATCGGCTTTTCGCATATTTGAATATATTTTCTTTATTTATTCTTTTGCTAAATTGCTTCTAAAGAGGTCGCACGCCCCAGCGAACTAAGGAAATAGAATTAACGGATTGCGTAAACAAATAATTTGTAAATTCGTCATTACCGGAACAGTTTATTCCCCGGAACAACTTTGTGTACATTTGTAATATGAACATTCAATATTGTAATTTCACGAAAGTAGGACGATATCTTTGCAGCCCTCAACGATTCCGCGAGACGTTTCGGCATTTCCATCGAGATTTCTGGAAATGTGGAGGTTACATAGAATCAGAGACAAGTATATTTAGAAATTTATGGTTCAGGTGCAATGGGCAACACTGGAGCAAGTGGCGAACGGATGCGCCGTCAGAAAGAACAACAGCCATGATAATAAGTAAGGCTTACTTTACGGATTACTTTATAAAACTTGTTTTTTTTGCTACATGGGGGAATTTTTTTCAAAACGTTTCTTCCATTGTTCAGACAAGAACCGCGCTCGCCAGAAGAGATTATCGAGATGGCTAAGCAGAAGGTATTTCTTTTGTTTTCCCAGCTCTGAACGACTATTCTGAAATGAGACGAACGACCCAATCTGATGCCCCATATTGAAAAGCGCACAGAAAGCGACACTGATAAATTATCAATCTGATTCCAGCTCGGAGAGTCCGAGTATAATCTCGTAACCAACAACTGCGAGCACTTCGCCAACTACTGTCGATACGGAAGGAAACGATCGGGACAAGTGAGTATCATTGTTTTCGTAGATCATCTTCTAGTGCGTATTGGTATCTTTTTTTATCCGTGCTGGATTTAAATTATAATTCACTCATGAGATGGGTATTTTCAAGAGAAAGAGCTGCAATAGCGAAGTGTACTATCTCCAGGTGCAGACCACCGCACAAGCATCGGCCGGCGTGTTCGGCATCTTTGCAGCAGTAGTGGTCATCGGTGGAGTGTGTGCGATGCTCTTCTCGAAGTCCCCACAAAGCTCCAAGCAATCCACCTCGAAGAGTGTCACGAATAAGCCTGTTTAGGCTAATCACGCAACGATTGCTGTTACATATCCGATCCCCGCGACAATAAAATGCGTGTAAATATCGAGTACGCTTATCAAATTTACAATTTGCGCATATTCGGCTTCTAGAAACAGTAATTCATATTCACTAAAATAACATTGCTTTCATTTTTCTACAAAAATATTGATAGAAAAATTTTAAACCCTTAGAAATAAATTATTTTGATACGCTTTTGAGCATTGCATGATGACAATACGTGTGAAATATGCCAAAGATCGGAATGGTGCTTATTGCACAACTCATTGTAAATTTCATTTTTGAAACATTTCGTTACCACATCGTGTGACTCCAAACACGGTGATAAACGTTATGATAGAGCCAACCTGCCACTCAGATAAAACCTTGCTTGTTTATCACTTTCTATCCCTCACTTTCTCTCCCCTCTCCTTTTCGACTCGCATTCCACTACCTAAGAAACGATTGCGAAATGGTTCCGACTGATATTGTTTCTTCCTATATGGAATGGCAGGAACTGGCAAAAATCCTCAAGCCGGGTGACCTTATCGAGTTCAGGTGAGGGTTTGAGCAGATTATTGGATGTTTCTCTCCTCTCCACTCTCACTCTTCTTCGAGATACCCTTCAAACAGGGGATACTTTTTCACTTGTTTATCTCTTTCTCGAATTCTATCTCTATCTCTATCACTAACTAAACAATACATTATTGATCAGTCGTTATGGATCGCTTCACTCCTGTCGAGGCGTTTATCAGGTTAGCGGCATGATACCAATCAAATAATTTCGAAATGATATGTGTTCAGCACTGGGCTGTTTACGTTGGTATCCTTAAAGGAGTTCATCACGTAATCCATTATTCCAATGAGGGTTCGGATCCATCTTTAGTTTCACAAAACGCAGTGCAATGATTTACAGATCTCAGTAGTGAGTCAAAAGGATGGAAGTTTATGGAAATTTCTGGAAATGTCGAGGTACGGAAATAACCTGATTGGTATTCAGGAACAATTCTAGCAATATTGTATTTACAAATATGTTTCGAAATTATGTGTCAGGTTCAATTCGAGACGCTGGAAAAAGTCGCTAGCCAGTGCCAAGGGAGAAAGAACAATGGATGGGATGATGTGTGAGTGAAAAGAATAAAAAAGTTCTGAAACATCCAATTTAATCTTATTCAGGTACGAACCACTTCCTGTGACGAACATTCTCGAGTGTGCAAAGAAAATGGTGATTTTTGTAGTTGAATTACATTTTTTTTTGAGAATACTATCACATTTTGATAATTTCAGGTTGGCGACAAAGGATACAGCCTTCCGACTAACAATTGTGAGCATTTCGCGCATCTCTGTCGATATGGAAAGAAACGATCGGGACAGGCAAGTTCAAAACGTCAGATGTTTCTTACCAGAGGATAATTGAATTGTCAATCAAGCCAATCTACATGTAGAATAAAACCCGTTCACCGATACAGAGAAGGGCGCGAAAATGCCGCTCGATTTTTTCGCAAATTTTCGCCCTTTTTAGCTCTACCAACTTTAGAAGATGATATATTTTCTCTAGCATGATAAACAAATCACTATCCGTTTGATCGAGTCATCAATTTCATTTAAATTCAATAATTGCTTCTCTAATAATTCCAGGTAACAAAGACTGCTGCAGTCGGAATCGGCGGCGTTCTTCTCGGCGTTGCTGCAACTGTTCTTTACTCGAAACTATAAATTGAAAAAAAAACTTCTGATATGTCGAAAATGAATTGAGATTTTACATTTCATCAAACGTTTCGTGTAAAAAAACATCTCGAGTTTCCCCCGTTTATTTTTTTTCCAATGCTATATCAATTTATTGATCGGTTTTTCTCAGCCATGCAATTCAGCGAATGTTCCAATGAAACTGTCTATTGCCTCCTTGATACTCGTGAACATCTTTCTGTATTCGCTTTCGAAGGAGGCTTCTTTGCAAGAAGATGGAGTAGTGTCGATTGAATTCGAGGCTGTGGTAGAGGCCCGTACGGGAGTAGAAGAAACTGAACATAATTTTTGACAGCGTGTAGAAAAAATAGATTTCTTGGAAGAGCAGAAAATACAATGAAAATGCTCTTTTTCATTTTGTAAGTGTGTACCTGTAAAAGATTTGAGCGCGATATTCCACTCAACATTGCACAATGATGAGTTACAATTTATATTTCCCACACCCAGGCTCGACTTCATGTAGCCAACCTAATATTTAAAAAAAAACAAAATCATATAAAAAAAAGCATAAAAACGGTATTTCCAATGTTATCAGTATTATTGAGAGAGGAAGTTCTCGAACATGATATCTTCTGGGGAATAATGTTTCATTGTTAGTAATACACCCTTTGTCCAAAATGTGTACATTATCCATTTTTCCCTGAAAAATGAACTTTTCTATTTTAGAAAATACTCAAAATGACTCCACCTTGCATGTACTATTGTTGTCCGCGTCTGCGTAGCAAGTAACCTTTTAAATAAATGATCAACTGAAAATATTTGGAACTTACGGTTTCATTTCGCAGTACCTGTTCGCGAATCAATTTCTTTGCACATTGATCATTCTACAATAATTATTTTTTTGCAATATACAGTCGCGCTCATGGGTCACCGGGCATTTTTTATTTCTTTCATAACTTTTGACTCATGATCGATTTATGGGTCAACCTCTGATATGTCATGGCATACCCACCGAGTGTTAGGTATATGCCATAGGGATATCACAGAACTCGGTTGTTGCGCAGTGGTTGTTGCGCAGTGAAGATCAATCAAAATTTTTTCAAAAAAAAAAATCATGAATGGATTTTTCCCTGAACACCAAACTTTCTGATATTTTAGATCAGTAGGAGAGCTACCCAGAAAAACTTTATGAAGTTGCTGCTCTATCGCACTTTGGCTGCAAAAGTGCTCAAAGATGGGTCCCGTAAAAATGGATTTATGTTCATAGACATGCTAGAGACTAGTTCAAAAGCTCAAAATGATCCTTAACACAAATTCTGATCATTCCCGAAGTTCGATGACGATATCTTTTCTCCCTATTTTGGATGATTACAATTCTGAGGGAGATTTTCGTTCAAAGGTCTTTCCAGGACAGAATGGCGGCATATCCATGGAATATATGATTGCCAACTTTTTAGAGCATTTGGATAACTTTCCAGTCTGTGGCAGCCGAAAATCCGAGGTCAATCGATTTTCGACCCAAAAAATGACCATGATACCCCCATCATGGTTGAATTTTTTTCACACTCGAAAAATTTTTTCTCTCAGAACTTTTCGACTAACATTTTTTCTGCTGTAACTTTGTCCGCTGATTTCGAATTTCGATATACTGGCTCATGGTGTCATCAATGAAAAAAGATAAAAATCAAAAACTGCAGATATCGGCTGTTTTTCGGAGAAAATGCCGTGCCATTTTTTCCTCCGATCTCAGATTTCTATAATTTTGAGGGTGGTGTTAGGTACAAGTATGAACTCGAATCACTTTTTCGGGCATCTCGGAGAATCTTCGCTTGGGAAAGTTGCATAACATTTTTCGAAAACCGACCACCCTTGTCCAGCGCATGATCGTGGAATGATACCATCAACATAATAAATGTTCATCTGAGTCTCCTGATTCGAAAGATGGATTCGGTTTGTTTCTAGCATCATGTCGAAGCGAGTTATAACCGCTTTACTGAGGCACACTAGTTACAAAAATCTTTTTGATTTTTTTTCTTTTTTCATTGATGACGTCATGAGCTCTTATATCGAAATTCGTAATCAACGGACAAAAATACACCGTGATAAAAATTGGTCGGGAAGTTCTGAGAGAAACAGTTTTTCGACTTCAACCATGACTTTTCAACCATTCAACCAAAAAGTGAAAAATTCGTGCCCTGAGGGCAAATTAAGAGCTATCGTCATCGAACTTTGGGGATCATTAGGAATTGTGGTAAGGATCATTTTGAGCTTTTGAACTAGTCTCTAGCATGTCTATGAACAAAAATCCATTTTTTCGGGACCAATCTTTGAGCACTTTTGTAGCCAAAGTGTGATAGAGCAGCAACTTCATAAAGTTTTTCTGGGTAGCTCTCCTACTGATCTAAAATATCAGAAAGTTTGGTGTTCAGGGAAAAATCCATTCATGAATTTTTTTTTTGAGAAAATTTTGATTGATTGCACCTTCACTGCGCAACAACCAGGGAGTTCTGTGATATCCCTATGACATATACCTAACACTCGGTGGGTATGCCATGACATATCAGAGGTTGACCCATAAATCGATCATGAGTCAAAAGTTATGAAAGAAATAAAAAGTGCCCGGTGACCCATGAGCGCGACTGTACGGTAGGTCTGTAGTTGTCGTACACTAGAATCATGAAGCTGAGGTTGTATTTTTGATTTGTTCATTAAAAAAAATATAACTTAAAGGAATCCAGTACCCAAAAATGAAGTGTGCCTCGATTTGCTCCTTGATGCTCCATTAATTCAATGACATTAAGCAAAAAAATTAAATAAATTTATTTAAAGAAAAAAGTGAGCGAAACCTGCTTATAGGTTACCCTGCTGGGGTGGTGTGGCTTTCCGATATATCCCAAAAAAGTACGGTAGTCGAAGCGCTTCGATTGAAATTAGCCAAAAATGTCGTGCTGTCACTTCACTTTCACATTTCGCCATTTTTCGGCCTTTTTCAGCAGTTTTTGCCGGTTTTATTTTATTATTTTCAGTTTATTGTGTTGCAGTGCGCTTGATAGAGCTTTGAAATATAAGTCTAGACAGTCTTTGCCAGCTAAAAGGCGTGTAAACGGCCGAGAATGCGCTTTGATTGCGTCACGAGCCTTATCAGTTTGCAATTATCGCCTATTTTTGCCCCCAGTTTGGTAAAAACACAATCTTGCGTGACTTGCAAGCATCCTGCGAAGCAACTGCTCCTCACTTCCTGATGAGAAGGGAATAGGTAGTTCGTCTTAACCTTCTCGAGCGAGAAATGGAAGAGTTGGGCGAGAGAGCGCACGCCTTCAACGGAACTGCAGCCGGGTAGCTCGAGTTACTTGTTTTTCTTTCGCCTCATTTCGCGGGCTTAGCTTCGTGTTGCTCCTCATCCGTCTCTACTTCATTTTACTAGATTGGTGGCTGAGCCAAGGAATATTCTTAGGCTGCCTAGGGTCATGATTAGACCATAAGCTTCTTGCTAAGACTTCTTTGGGACATATTTAGGCTGATAAGGATCAGCCATAGGCTAAATATTTGTCAGTAATCTAATAAAGGGAAGTATTGCCGCCAAACACAATCATGTCATAGAGTGTGCTGAGGAAGCAGATAACACACACATTAATACATTAACCCTGAGACAAATAAAGACAGTTGAAGTATTACTAGTTTGTTCTATCGCAGCAGGAGGTGTCGATGAATACGGTATACGGCCTACTCATACTGACTGATCTACCCATCAGTGACCAGCCTGGTGATGAGCATGATAGTCTCTCCACCCTCACCACAATTCGTGCTCGGGTTCGTTGCATTATTGATTCTTCAATTGAGCATGTACAACAATGTTTATTCTCACGAAAACACTAACGATGATCAATCTGTACAAGTGAAAGAAACGAATCTTGACTAATCGAGATTCCATATTCGTCGTTGAATTCTTCAGATTCTCAGTCGCATCCACAGTCGCATTCAACTTCTCCGATCGCTCGTTCCGATTCTGAAATCAATACCGTATTGCTTAGATCGATAACTACCGTATCCTGTTGAACAAATGCCGTAACCCTTTCCTCTCCTCTCACCTGTAGTGCCATGGCAGCTGCTTGTCCTGCAGACACACGACCAGCAGTCGTCCGATCCAGACGCGCAGGTCCTACAACGAACACCTTAGTCAGATTAATAACTCACTTTCATTTGAATATGACATTCATACCAGTTCAACCCTTGCGGCGACAATTTTCGACTATTTATGGGAAAACTTGGGTGCACGGGCAATACAAAAACATAAAGACAGCCAATGAGTGGGACGTTTCGCTCTGTAGTTAGTCCCTGTCATACGTGTCCAGCTCTGGAGGCGGGTTTTTTGCGCAGTGACTCAAATTTGCGTCGGTGTGCAACCATGTAGTTATGAAGTGGTCATGAAGTCTGACCGCTTATGGACAATGACCCCTTATATGATTGCGCACTGACGCAAATTAGCGTCACTGCGGCTTGGACAGGAATGGTCCCTGTATCTAATTAGTTGAAGCCAATCGATTCGTATTTCTCGATACAATCACAACCCCACTATTGCTATAGTCAGTGGAGAAGATTGGCATCTTCACGGAATAAGAAGTTACCGTACCTCTCCTCGACAGACCGTATCCATCTCCGCGCTCGTTGTGTGCGGGTGAGCGGCGATGATCTCTGTAATTATTGTTATTTAAATATTGTAATGACTTTATTTTTATGGCACTAGGTCGGATGATAACCTACTGGAAGATAACCATTTCTTAATACCGTCTATTACAGAACAGTCGTATCTCGATTATAAATGGTGCGCGTCGAATAGCTTATCATCAGACCTATCGCCAAAGTAAGAGAACATCCCATTCAGAGAGATCAGTACTACAGTCACTAGACAAAACCAGTGGATATTATTACTAACCGCATCAGCTTAGAAACTAATGAAACTATAGTAGTCGCAATATCAATTTGAGTGAATTTCCATTGAAATAACATGGGGAGAGCGCCCTTGATTTACCTCGAATCGAGGTGAGGCAATTAGTATGGCTGTTCTCACCGTACCTGTCTCTCGACCGATCCCTTCTGTCCCTATCGCATCCTCTGTCTCTCCACGGCGATCGATCACGACGGGGCGAGCGATCTCTTCTAAAATATTTAAATTAATAATTTAGTAATTATTTTATTATCAGCATAGCTCGAGTGAGTTTCACCGAACGATCAGCATCAGGGAACTACTCTCAACCGCTGTCTATATTGCAATTACCATTCCCGGCAGAACTTATGTTTCACTGTCATCACAAAAATCCCAAAACTCGAGCTCGATGATAGTTAGTCCCGCTGGTGGAAACTTAAACACAAATTCGAGGTAAATACCTGGGCTATCTCGAGCGACGTGGCGGGGAGCTTCGAGCTCGTCGAGGCGGCGAATCGCGACGACCCTTTCCTCTCCTCTCACCTGTAGTGCCATGGCAGCTGCTTGTCCTGCAGACACACGACCAGCAGTCGTCCGATCCAGACGCGCAGGTCCTACAACGAACACCTTAGTCAGATTAATAACTCACTTTCATTTGAATATGACATTCATACCAGTTCAACCCTTGCGGCGACAATTTTCGACTATTTATGGGAAAACTTGGGTGCACGGGGCAATACAAAAACATAAAGACAGCCAATGAGTGGGACGTTTCGCTCTGTAGTTAGTCCCTGTCATACGTGTCCAGCTCTGGAGGCGGGTTTTTTGCGCAGTGACTCAAATTTGCGTCGGTGTGCAACCATGTAGTATGAAGTGGTCATGAAGTCTGACCGCTTATGGACAATGACCCCTTATATGATTGCGCACTGACGCAAATTAGCGTCACTGCGGCTTGGACAGGAATGGTCCCTGTATCTAATTAGTTGAAGCCAATCGATTCGTATTTCTCGATACAATCACAACCCCACTATTGCTATAGTCAGTGGAGAAGATTGGCATCTTCACGGAATAAGAAGTTACCGTACCTCTCCTCGACAGACCGTATCCATCTCCGCGCTCGTTGTGTGCGGGTGAGCGGCGATGATCTCTGTAATTATTGTTATTTAAATATTGTAATGACTTTATTTTTATGGCACTAGGTCGGATGATAACCTACTGGAAGATAACCATTTCTTAATACCGTCTATTACAGAACAGTCGTATCTCGATTATAAATGGTGCGCGTCGAATAGCTTATCATCAGACCTATCGCCAAAGTAAGAGAACATCCCATTCAGAGAGATCAGTACTACAGTCACTAGACAAAACCAGTGGATATTATTACTAACCGCATCAGCTTAGAAACTAATGAAACTATAGTAGTCGCAATATCAATTTGAGTGAATTTCCATTGAAATAACATGGGGAGAGCGCCCTTGATTTACCTCGAATCGAGGTGAGGCAATTAGTATGGCTGTTCTCACCGTACCTGTCTCTCGACCGATCCCTTCTGTCCCTATCGCATCCTCTGTCTCTCCACGGCGATCGATCACGACGGGGCGAGCGATCTCTTCTAAAATATTTAAATTAATAATTTAGTAATTATTTTATTATCAGCATAGCTCGAGTGAGTTTCACCGGAACGATCAGCATCAGGGAACTACTCTCAACCGCTGTCTATATTGCAATTACCATTCCCGGCAGAACTTATGTTTCACTGTCATCACAAAAATCCCAAAACTCGAGCTCGATGATAGTTAGTCCCGCTGGTGGAAACTTAAACACAAATTCGAGGTAAATACCTGGGCTATCTCGAGCGACGTGGCGGGGAGCTTCGAGCTCGTCGAGGCGGCGAATCGCGACGACTAAATATCATTAATTAATAGTTAAATTATATGAATATGAATAACTTGATATACACAGTGCCAGCAAAAACATGGACAGCGCAGTAGGCAGATTACAAAAGATATACGTCTGGCTTTGAGCCTATTTGGTACGATAGAATAGCGAACGAAGCAACCACAAACCGATCATCGCGCCTCCTCTCATCCCTGTCGCGCTCCCTTCTGTCGTCGCGAAGAGGCGAACACGAGCGTCTACAATCGTCTATCAATATTTAAATTATTTATTTAAATATAAATAATATAAATAGCAAAATACTCGACTAAATGAGGAAATGAGACCAAAAAACCTCGGAATCGTGACGGCGGCGAGGCTTTCCGCTTGCAGGACGGCGACGAGGACATTCTTGCCGTCTTGGAGGGAGCAGCTTCTGCGATATTAATGCTAAGCAGGAGAAAGCACCGCAATAATCGAACATAAAAGCAAATTGGCCAAAGAACAAGCGAGGAAGCGCCATTTTCGAAAATAACGGCCCTACTTAGTGCCTGGGGCGCTTACCCTTGGAGCTGTTGCTGCTGGCCGAGTCAGAGCCCGAAGCAGAGGACGAGGAGTCGCGGCGCTTCCGGGCAGGCGGCAATTCGGAACGCGCCATCTAGCAAATACGGGCGTTATCGCAACGATATCGAGTGACCAGGCAAGCAATAACGGTGATGTGGAGAGGAAGCGATCAAACGCAAGCGCAGCTACGCAGTGGCAAAATATCACATCACGCCATCGTGGTGGACCTAAGGTGAAACTCTGATAAGAAAAAAGTAAGCGAAATGGTCAACAAATCAATAAAAGACATGAAAGAAAAATAAAGTAAAAAGACGCGCGTCCGGAAATCGTGACCGGAAAATGGTGTGGTGAACCTCGCCAGAGTTCACCACCCCGCTCGAATTCTCGCTGATTTTATTTCGCCTAATTAAAAAATCAAGTAAAATTGTATTTAATTTTAAATTTTAATATTGATTTTAATTCAGGCAGTTCTGTCGATATTTAAAATATAAAAATAATAAAAATTCAAAGTTTGAGGCTACTGGGTCCCTTTAAAAATGAGTTTATGAAACATTCCGAAAATCAGCTAATGACAAGCCGTCTTCAGGAATTGACGAAGTAGAAACAACGTGTATTTCATGTTGTACTTGTTCACATTACACATGCCGAAAGCTCTTTGGATACATCACAAATCTTTATAACGTTTATGTTATCGAAAGTCTCCAAATCCATTCCAGCAGACTTGTTGTCTTCTTCTTTCCCACATTAGAGCTATGAAAGTAGAAACATCAGCTATCATAACAGCAATGGCATCGACATCTAATAGTATGGTGAAGTACAGTATCGGACATAAGTCACCGTCCAAAATTTCAAAGTGTTGTAACTTTTGAACCAGATAAGCAATCGGTTTGATGTTTTGGCAGGATACATTAGACCTATTGATGCATTGCCACCGATAGTGACGTCATGCTACGATTTCGCAATATTGCATAGTGATGATGCAATCATATATATGTTCTTCCCTTGTGATTTTAAGGTCATTGGGATTTTTTTCTAAGTCTTCTCTCTTTTTGTGATGATAGAAGGCCTCAGCATCTACCGATTAAAAAATAGTACTCAGGGGGCGTTGTCGTACAGAAGCAGAACACAGGTTCAAAATAGAGTCCCGAAAAAAATAATTTCCATTCATTGAACGTGCTTGAGACTCGTTCAAAGGCTCAAAATGACCCTTACAATAATTCCTGATTACCCACAAAGTTCGATATTGATATCTCTTAATTTGACCTCAGGCACGAATTTTTCACTTTTTAAAATAATTGTTTACTTCCTATTTTGGATGATCATAGTTCCAAGGCCGATTTTTGTTCAAATGTATTTTCTAGACAGGGTAGTTGCAAATCCATGGAATATACGATTCCCAACTTTTTAGAGCATTTGGATAACTTTCTCACCCGCGGCAACCGAAAATCAGAGGTCAAAAGATTTTAAAAATCGGCTATGTTTCGACATAATACATTTTAACTTTTTTCATTAATGATATCATGGACTCTCATACCGAAATTCGTACTCAGCACACAAAAATATCCCAGAAAAAAATTTAGTCAGGAAGTTTTGAGAGAAACTTTTTTTCGACTAATGATGGGGGTTGGATTTTGGATTTGGATTTTAACACATTTATCAAGAGTAGGCTCTGATGTGCATGGCGGGCCATTCATGATTTCTTGCTTGTCTCAGGAATGTAGGTCCGATAGTTCGCATGAAGAGATCGTTCCATCTTGTGGGCGGTCTTCCGCGTCCTCGCTTAGGCCCTCGTGGAGGTCCAATCGATCACAGTTCTGCTCCACTTCAAGTCATGATCATTAGCAACTTTATGCGCCCAGAGCCACTTTCTTTTCAAGGCGGTACGAACAACGTCTCTGACCTGAGTGAGTCCACGCAGCCTTTCGTTCGAGACATGATCCAAGACAGTGCAACCGACCATCCAACGCTCCATGCGTCTTTGGGCCACCGATAATCTTTCACTTTGTGCTTTGGTCAAGGCCCATGTTTCACATGCGTATAGGAAGGCGGGAATGATACAACCATTGAAAAGACGGCGCTTATGAACCATTGGGACAGATCTATTCACTAGGAATGATCTATGCTTGTGGAAAGTCCCATATGCGGCCTGAATTCGCCGGCCAATCTCCCTCTCCTCCTTCCCATTGATAGTAATGATGCTTCCCAAATATACCACCTCTTGATGGGGTATCATGGTCATTTTTTGGGTTGAAATCGATTGACCTCTGATTTTCGGTTGCCGCGGGCGGGAAAGTTATCCAAATGCTCTAAAAAGTTGGGAATCGTATATTCCATGGATTTGCAACTACCCTGTCTAGAAAATACATTTGAACAAAAATCGGAATTGTAACTATGATCATCCAAAATAGGAAGAAAACAATTATTTGAAAAAGTGAAAAATTCGTGCCCTGAGGTCAAATTAAGAGATATCAATATCGAACTTTGTGGGTAATCAGGAATTATTGTAAGGGTCATTTTGAGCCTTTGAACGAGTCTCTAGCATGTCAATGAATGGAAATTATTTTTTTCGGGACCCTATTTTGAACCAATTGTGTTCTGCTTCTGTACGACAACGCCCCATGAGTACTATTTTTTTAATCGGTAGATGCTGAGGCCTTCTATCATCACAAAAAGAGAGAAGACTTTGAAAAAATCCCAATGACCTTAAAATCACAAGTGAAGAACATATATATGATTGCATCATCACTATGCAATATTGCGAAATCGTAGCATGACGTCA
Organism: Pristionchus entomophagus; assembly: GCA_036245825.1. Classification (NCBI taxonomy): domain Eukaryota; kingdom Metazoa; phylum Nematoda; class Chromadorea; order Rhabditida; family Neodiplogasteridae; genus Pristionchus; species Pristionchus entomophagus. Next base: position 44,165 of record BTSX01000020.1, read on the forward strand.
CTATAGGTGGCAATGCATCAATAGGTCTAATGTGTCCTGCCCAAAACATCAAACCGATTGCTTATCTGGTTCAAAAGTTACAACACTTTGAAATTTTGGACGGTGACTTATGTCCGATACTGTATGTTCTAAAGTCAGATACAAGAGCTCTTTTTTTTAAACATTGACATAAACCGAATGGATCCACTCACAGAAGGCATGGTGCTTGATTGTCTCACATATTGAGCAGACTAACGCAAACGCAGCAATTATAATAGGAAATGAGGGATTTGCTGGACCTGTAACACCATGTTGATTTACTTTTAGAGTTAATTGCCGAAACGCTCACAGGATCACTCACCAGTCCAAATCAAATAGATAGAAATTATCAAAATTTACCATCCGGAAACACAGATGACGAGATGTGCAGTCTCAAGAGTATTCCTATTCATAAACTATATGCAACACGTTTACCTCTCTCAGCTGGTATTGCCCGAAAATGTAAACAAATACCTGAATGGTGCCTTTATTAAATAAATGTGATTTAAATTTTTTAAATCATAAATAGCACGAAACAAACTGGAACAATCGCAAGTAACGAAGGCAGAATAATGGAAGTAATAAGTCCAATATCTGAAAACTGGGCGAACGCCGCACGAAAAATAAATTTAATATAAATATTTATTTGAAGTTGGCCAGAATAAAGTAGGTAAGGTTTCATTGTTTTGCTGTATAGGATGTTCGAAAATATTTATTCCAAGTGATTTGTGAAAAGATGATGGCATGTCTTTAGAAAGTGAGAAAAAAATGATCGCCCATTGTTTACACTGCTGTATTTGGAGACTCTTTGGATTCAACATGTAGAGTTTCGATGTTAATATTATCGAAGGCCAATAACCTGTGTCTAGAAACATCCCATATCAGGCTGACGACACCAACACCAGCAGCAATCATAAAAGCGATATCGTCAACTTCATTGATTATCTTCCATGCTTCATAGTTGCGCAGATGGTCTGAAAGATATTGCAGAAAACTTATTGAAGAAAAAAAGTGTTTAATTCGTCTGTACTAAGACTTACGGCTAAGAAAAGTACTTCAGCGTTTCCGCCGTTGCAAAGGTAAGCTCATATGCGGCAACCACAAAATAAAAAGAATAACCATTTGATTGACGCCTATTATAAACACCTGGAAAGTCTCATTCCTATCGACAGAATATTTTTTACCTCACCAGTATAAATACAATAACCGGAAACTCCCAAGATGGTCCATCCACTCAAACATTCGATGAGGTGTGAAATCTTTCCGATGTAGTTCGAGTCTCAAAAATATGCATACCCTGCTCAAACTCCACATGTCGAAGATGTAATCCAATAACTTAAATTATAAACAAAATTATTGCAATAAAATAAATGAAACTCACTGGGGCAACGGAGAGTAACGAGGGAAGAACAATGGAACTGATAAAGGCAATTATCGTATTCATGCCGAAACGTGACTAAACATCAATAAGGAAGAGAGGTAACGCTCACATAGTAGCATAGCGCGTAAGGAATTAAGAACCACGAGACATAACCAGTAGATTCGATCAACATCAACATAAAGAAAGGGATGAGGTCTAACTAAACAGATTCCTGAACATCAATGCAACTTTCATTGTCTTACCTTATACAAACTTCTCAAATAAGGGATCCGGACAATGGAAACGATGAGGATTACACACAAGATGGCATTGAAGAGCTCGTGCCAGCCTTGGAGCGTCGGAGCTTCTTCAAGCCATCGTTTCGCGCAAGTCGGATCAGGGAGAGGTGACATGAGAGAAGATGACGACTGTTCGTCCTGTTCAATAGTCGCCTACCCTGTAAGCAATGTGCTTCACTTGGACGTCGAAGCCAATTATCTAAACTATCATATGTCCAAACAGTACGAAAAGTCGTAATGCGCAAGACTATTTGGAAAGAAGAATACGATAAAATGTGTGCGTTTCATATTTGCAAATTGTCCGCGCACAAAATGCACGGATTAGTGAACGGCTAATAATACGTGTGTTTAAAAAAACAGAATGAATGTTGTTTTATCAAACTTTGAAATCGTTCACAATTCGACTGTTGCATTTAGGGGCTTCTTTAATTCATCGGTGTAGCTATCCATGTTCAGGTTAACGAAAGTCGTCAGTAAGCTTTGTCTAGAACTTTCCCATATCAGACTGATGACAGCTACAGCTGCAGCGATCATGAAGGCAAAGTCGTCGATTTCAGTGATTGTTTGAAATGTTTCATAATCTTCCTGATAAACTGGAAAAAGGTCATTGAAACATAATTGGTTTAATATTTGCTATTTGGCTGAAGGAATACGTACCGCTGAAATAGTGCTTCAACGTTTCTGCAGTTGCAAATGTGAGCTCATATGCGGCGATCACAAAATGAAATGAATAACCGTCTGATTGGCTCTTAGTATTAATAACTGGAATGAATGTTTCCCTTCAAAGGCAAGACTTTTTTTGTTACCAATCCAACCAAGATAGCCATATATTCCCAAGATTTATTCATCCACAAACACAGATGATAGAATGTGCAACCTGAACTGTTTTCCTGTGCATACTCTTTCACAAACTTGCATACGGTTTGGAGCTCGTTCATTTCGAAGATGTATACCATTACCTGTATTTATAAGTAAACACTATGATTGTGGAAACTAGGCTAACTGGAACGACGGCTAGGATCGATGGAATCACAATGGAACTGATACGTCCAAGAATCGAAAACCGTGCAGTGAATGAATGAGCGAATGCTGCAATCATAATGTTAATTATTTTTTGTTTGATTCTTAAGATTTTACTACGCACGAGAACGAAAAACTGCTTCAAAGAATAAGGAACAAAGAACATCTTGAAGGAGAGAATGAGAATCAGCGGCTTTTCATTCTGAAATTTAAAAAAAATAGTTTCCGACGGTTGTAAGTTACCGAATTCATGCCAAAAAAGTTTCGATTTGAACAAAAAATGTCAAACAGAGGTGAACCTCACATAATAACAGTTTGCATACGGAATGAAGAACCATATGACATAGCCGGATGACTCGATCAACATCAAATTCAAGAAGGGAATGAGGTTGAACTGAAAAAATACCTGATCATCAATGTACATTTATTATCTTACCTTATACAAACTTCTCAAATATGGTATACGGACAATGAAAGTGATGAGGCAAACACACAATATCACATTGATGAGCTCATGCCAGCCTTCAAACGATTGAGTTTCAAAGAGCCATCGTTGAACGCATTTCTGATCGGGAACTGGGGCCATGGGTGAAGAGGAAGATTATTTGTCTTGATCAATTGGAATCTCCCACTATGTAAACAATGCAGATGACAAAAACGTTATTCTAAACGATACATGATCGGAGGGATTTTGAATGTTCTTCGGTATGATTCTACGCACCAGAATGAAAAAAACTGCTTGCATGCATATGGGACGTAAAATATCTTCAGTGAGATAACAATCGACCATGACTCTCCAGTCTAAGCAATTCTTGTGCAACTCCAGTCTAAGCGACTTGGCAATGAGAAAATGATCTTACATAATAACATCTTTTATACGGAATGAGTAACCATCAAACGGTACCACACGACTCGAAAAGCATCATCACGAAGAGCGGAATGAGGTAGAACTGGAAAAAAATATGTTTCTTTGAACGATTACTTTTTTTAACCATATTAGCTTTTCTCAGAGACGGACTGAGGGCTATGTTAATGATAAGGCCCATGCATAGAGCTGCATATAAAAGCACATGCCAACAGTCAAACCTATGAGTTTCACCGAGCCATTTTTGAACACATTCCGGTTCTGGAGAGAAGACATGAGCGACGAATGATAGTGTTTATCTCTGTACGACCGTGAGCACCAGCTCTTGTGTAAACAATCCTCTGTCATGTGCCCAGAACAGTAAAAAAGCAAGATGTTCAACAGGAACTGCGCTACATCAATGATAAATTGCATCAACCATTTTCATGAACGAATTTCGCAATTATTTATTAATCGTAGGTGCAAGACCGACAACTTCAACTTCTTCAGTCTGTCGAGTTGTTGTGGTCGAAACATTATTGACGTCTCCCATAC
>BTSX01000021.1:0-48126 GCA_036245825.1 Pristionchus entomophagus
GTAAGGTTCCTAAACGTCACCGATTGAGAGTTCCTAAACGCGAGTTCCTAAAACGTCCCCATCACCATTCTCACACCAACATTTCACAGAAAGATGGATCCATGATTAGGTTCTCTCGCATTACCATCTTGCAAAACATGGTCGATCGTGGGGCTCGAACCGGTGATATAGCGGACTTCAGTCAGACACCATAACCACTACCGTACTCTTCTCGCTTCTCAGATTACCGTAACTTCGTCCTCCTCCTCTTCATTCACTAGATTATTCTCGATAGCGATCTCCTCCATCACTCCCTCCAGCGCGTCTACCGTATCCAGGGGGCTCCCTTTGTGATATCTACCGTATCTCCCTCCTCCTCCTCCTTATCGATTAGCTTCGGAAAGGAGTTAAATGACTCGGCGAGTGCACAGAAATGACGGTATCATGAATAAGGATGTCGTTCGGGTTTCAGCGCTCCCTCGCTATTCTGCACACACTCTTGTATGCATGGATGGCGAGAGTGTGCAAAATGGAGAGAACACTATTCCGTCAGGCGAAACTCTCTCCATTTTGCACACTCTAGACATAGGGTATTGTATCATCAATTCAATAAAACATGTTTTTAGAAGATTATTTTATAATCGTGGAAAACATTTCATCTTTTGCTTCTAATTAGTCAAGTCAGATCAACTGAAGTATCCGATATTCATGTAGACCTTCGGGAACCTCGTGAAACCCATTAAACGTTGATCTTTCATCTTTCATTAAACGTGCATTTATCACAGATGATCAATTACTGTAATTGGAAACGATACACAACGGGTAGGGAGTGGATTTGGAATAGAAGCAAGACAATACAGACAAGAAATGGGCGCTTGTTAGGATACAAGTGCGAATTATATTGGCTTCTGTGAGACACGCGACCATCGACTAGAACTACCGTCAACCATAACTTATCGAGTAATAAATATACAAAAGGGGCGGAGCTTGGACACGTCTTCTCATTACAAACAATCATAAAACGGTCATATAGGGAGACGAGATAGTGTGTGAAAGTAAGAGAGTACTCGTCATTCTCTACAGAAATTGAGTTGAATTTCCGTTCCAATTTCCTTCGGGATCGTCTTCTGCCGATTGTTCTGCCGAGTCATTCTGGGCACCGAGAGTGTGGATGTTGGAGCGACCCTGAGATCACAGATTACCTCATCTATAGGAAATCGGATGATACGATGGTCATTTATCTATTAGAGATGTCGTTTCGGAGTAGTCTCTCTATTCTGCACACTCTCTCACTGGTCAGACAAACAAGAGTGTGCCGAATGGAGAGAGCTGTAAACGGAACCACTTTTCAGTAATATCCTACAGTAGGGGTCGGCAATTCGGCCTCTCGTAGCGGCGCCGCTACCTCCTCGCCCGCGCCTATTGCGAAATTTGGCGAGGGGGGAGAGGTAGCGGCGTCGCTACGACAGGCCGAAATGCAAACCCTATCCTACAGTAATCCCCTCCTTGCCTGGTGTCTCCTTCTGGCGGCAGCTCCTGCCGCAATTGCAGCTGAGTCGCCTGCAGCAGGGGTTCTGCGATGAGGTAGAGGGAGGGGGAGGATCATCTGTAATGGTGAAGTTGCGGAAAACGGATGGTAATATTGATACGAAGAAAACCAGCATACAACAATGTATTTCAGTGGATGTATGAATTATTATTTTAGAACGAATGCAGTGACATTACTATCTCCGCTGCACAGTACAAGATAAATGCGAAACGCGAAACATAAATTTCACAGGCTTTGATTTGGCAGAATTAGTAACCGTCCTTCGCCTGTCTTACACTATATCCCTCTTCAGACTACAGTACCCCTACCGAACCTTTCTTCGCCTCTCCTCCTCTGTCTCCGCCCATTCCCACCAGCGACAGAAACGAACTGGATAGGCGTGAAGATGATGTACGTCATCTGCAACAAATCGACCACCGTAATCTCATTGTAGTTTGCTGGGTCAGATGCCCATTAGACTACCGTAATCCCGTCTCAGTACGGTAGGTCACGTACTTCAAACTCACAAAGCTGATGAGGGTCGTCATTGGGTTGTAGGCTGGCTGCACGGCTGCAGAAGCTGCAGAAGCGAACGCGAGAGACGGGAGAAGATGAAGAGTCCTGGAAGGGAGAAAGTTGCATGATGTATTTGAGAACATACTGGCACAAGAAATGTTTTTGTAAAATATTCACTGGCTCATCGTTGTTTCAGCAAACTCTCAACTACCATTCACCAAATCATACGATCACAATATAAAGATGCAACTCTTCCCTACCCAATTCCTCATTTACGCCCTCCTTCCACCCCCTCCCCTCCCCCTATCCACTGACCATGAGCACCAGTAGTGTGCTAGCAGGAGTGAGTGCCAGATCGAGGGAAACTTCTCTCCATCTCCTCCTCACTGTAAATACGACGAGGAGCGGGCTGAGCGAGACGGAATGGGAGAACCACGCACTCGAGCGTCCTGACAATTAATATCATTTTGTTTATCTTTTTTTTTTTTACAATAATAGCTTGTAGGTACAAACGTCGCGGAGCCCCTGTTGAACATCTTTTTACTCAAAACATAAACTGTTACCATCAAAGAAAGGAAATAAATATCCCTATTCTAATGATGGAGAAACACTGATTCACCCGGCCATTTTTCTTGCGTAATCCTAAAAAAAATATCCAATCGATTTCGCAATTCCTCTAGCGATTTTGGCTAACAGAAGGGGATTTTCAGTTTCATTCGCTCATATCAGTTTCGCCTAGATTTTAGTCGACAATAATATCCTCAGAAGTTCTCTTCAACTAATCAACTCACCGCAGCGACGATTGTCTGAGGGAGGCAAGGGAGTCAGCAGAGGGGAAATCGTGAAGGGCCACACTTCCGTCCGGGAACCGAACCTAGATTACGGTAAATACAACTGAACATTCAGTAATTACAAATATTAGATTCTTCGAATTTCTAAATATTTTTGAAGCGGCGCGCCTGTATAAATAAATCAGTTAATTAATGTCGGTAGTGAAAAGTAAGTATTTTTTTAAGACGAGAAGCAGACACACAATCAGAATCAGTAAATTTTTAAACTTCTTATCCAAAATCTCTGAACTCGCAATCACCCTGGTTTCGCCTTCCATTCCTTCGTCGTCTCTTCCCTCACCTGGATTCTGCATCTATCACTGGCCACTGGCTGAGAGGCCGCGATTACCCTTCCTCCTCACTCGGCGACTGCTGCAGCTGCTGCGCCTGCTGCATGCGCACACGAGACTCGCGCTCCGCCCTGCAATTCAATTTTTGTTACCTTTTTATAAATACCATGCCAGTTAGTGCTTCAAAGCTTCAATGACATAACAGCCTGCTCTAGTAGGTTTCAATACTTCGATGACTTGGCCGAGAAATAAGAATATGGAAACTATCAAAAGCAACATCACAATAAACTAAATCAGATAATAAAACAATCAATAATTCCTCACTTATCAGCCTTAATCTGCTCCTTGACCCTCCTCCCTCTCCTTGGCCGATTCCAACTTGTCCTTTCTTCTGCTGCAGCTGCCTCCAACAGCTCCTGCAATCAATTTTTTGGTGAGCGATTACGGTATCTGCAGTCAATAGAGATTGCAGGTGAGATCAAATAGGATAAGTAAATAATCATAAGCGTGGGCAATCCGAAAAAATGAAAATAATAATAATGATAATATTTTCTATCTGATTACACAATAATTTTATAAATCACAATTAGAATGGTAGCCACATTATGCACATTTAGAATTCACTAATCGTCCATAAGTTTTTCTCCTACACTTCGCATTGTCATTAGCATGCAAGCGTTTTCCCATTCATCATCAACATCTGCTCCCCAACTCACCTTGTTCCTTCTTTCCTCCACGATTCGATGCATGTCCTTAGCGTCTTCGCGTAGTTGCATCTGAATATATAATAACATTTAAATAAAATTATTCCAGCCGAGCCATGCACGTGATACTTGATAGGATCATCAAGCGAATTAGTAATGATGCTGAAAACAAATAAGCCACTAGAGTGCTTCAACACACAACAGATCGAAATAATTGTGAAATTTTATATTTTATTCTATAATTTAAATTTTTTTGATTGCTCATTACCCGTGAAATCCCTGCTTCCTTGTGCTTATAACACACAAGTTCAGAGAGTACCACAATTCCAATTGGTTTCGCATTCGAGCAAAAAACACAGCCCACCTCACTGGCCAGTTCCTCCCTCTTCTTCTTCTCTTCCTCTGCTGCTTTCTTCTTCTCCCAGTAGCTCCTTGGCTCTGAAATACAATTATCGATTACCTAGGGATGACGCGATACCAATATCAGACTATATTATGCTCCAGGAAAATTTCTGCACTATCAAAGAATGAGTTCACAACGACACGTGAAAACTATGTTTCACTGTCTTTATAAAACGTCTTTTCAGTTGAGCCACAATAATAAGATGTCCTCATTCAGCTCTAAACCAACCACCTCACCGCTTGATCTTCTCTGCAATTTCCTCTGCACTTGAGGTCGACGGAGCTGCAGCAACGGGAGCTGCGACCGGTACAGCAACTGTGGAAGTTGTAGGCTGGGTGCTGCAGCCACAGGCGTCGATTCATCCACCCTCAACAATCCCGATGCCGCCTCTTTGCCAGGGATGGGCTGAAACGATGAAAAAGATCAATAAATATAATGCTTTCCCTCTTTGTCATTCTACGTTTCAAACTCACAAGCAATTATTATAATTCGAGTATTTCACATGAGACTAGCTCACAGCTTGAACTTTTTGTCTTTCCGTCTGATTCTAGGTTACAGATTCCTTATAAAACAAGCGTAGTTCTTGAAGGATGATGTTATGAGGCGAGACAGTTTGGGAATAAAAATAACTCACAAAGACCAGTTTGGGCAGAGCCTCTTTGAATTTGTCACATTCATTTCTCGACCTGTAAGTGATGACAGCAATAAAACTTAGAAATGGATATTCACATTCATACAGGATTCCATAGTTTTCATAATATTTCTTTTCAATTCGACATGAAGCCCTATCGACTAGACTTGATCTTTCCTTTCAACTCATCTCGAATCTTCAACTCACCTTATTGAACAGGACGACATTCGTGGGTTTCCCATTGCCATCGATGAAGTATGTGATGGGGAAGCAAGGCACCGGGTCTGAATGAGCAATAGAGTTGGTCTATTTGTCGTTGGAGGATAAAACAGAGTTGCATTATTGAACGCAATAACCTTGTGCTTTATCGAAACACATGTTGCATCTACCAACCGGGTGATAAAAACAACATTTTTTTCTATTTAATTGTTCGAGTACTATCTATTCGAATCATTGCTACATACTTCTCAGACTAGTGAAACACGGAAAAGCACGAAACAGCCAAGCCTTTTCCACAATCATTATTTTTCCGATATATGTTTGCCTCGAATTGCAAAATCCTTCAGACAACATTACCAAAATGCGAACTCACAGATCTGGGCGAAATTCTTGGCGTCCTGTGATCCCTCAGCTAGTTTGATGGCGACTGTTCTCCATGGGAGATCTCTCTCCGCATCCTCTGTCTCCCACAACGAAGACATGTGCTTCTCCTCCTGAAGGGTACTGTATCGCCTCCATTATCGAGTATCATCCCTTGCTTGAGGTCAAATTACAACCTCATTCGAGAATATAATACAATATGTTCTGACCGCACGCCGATAAGAAAACAGTATGTTATAGTTCTCTCCATTCTGCACACTAACATGCTCCTTTTCCCTAGTGAGAAATCACGTAGAATAGTAGATGTTTCGAAACGGAAACAGTAATACGATCCAACATTCTACTCGGTTTCTCACAGTGTTGCAGGATCGAATAGTGCTCTCTCCGTTTTGCACACTATTTTGTCGGTACTATAGGCTAGAGAATGTGCACTATAGTCTGAGCTACAGTTCGACTAGACATCCCTAGCACCATCAATGCTTCAACGCGGCTAGATCAAAAAGAGAAAAAGGACTCACAGGCGTCTTTGCCTCCCGTGATGTAGACAACGAAGAGGGCTCCCACTCTCTTCGTCTCTGCGATCGCACCGACGACGTCACCTTCGAACCACCGCATATCTGACATACGGTTATTAAAATACAAAAATACATTTGTTTTGCTTCATACAAACAAACGACGAGCGAGCGCATGTTTACACGTATTCAAGGGAGAACTTTAAATCACCGCTGGAACCTAACGAAGACAAAATTCTCAAGAAGACGTCCACGTAATGGACAACGTAGAACTGCCGCGTTCTATTTAGAAGATTGAATATTTGAATTCTATCACTCGGAGCAGCTAAACAAGTGGGTCACATCCAAAGATTCGCAACGTGAATCACGAACAAACGTATTCTACTGATAAGAAGGACGCGCGTGATCCGATGCTTACTCAATAACTCAAAATTCATAACGAAATAAAAATTGCACAACGAACAACGCGCTCAGAAAAATAGCACACGTCAACTTCCATAAAATATGACAACTGAATCAATAGACGCTCTCGAGAGTATTCTACCAAACTTTAAAGGACTACAAGAACCGAATACATGCAATCGACTATTGTGATTCGATGAGTAAACAAGAAAAAGTATTAGTACCACGTAATTTAGAGGAGACGTTCGCAAAACGAAGAAAACAAAGTGCGCATCTTTTGCAGTTCCCCGCATCTGCTACAAGCGACCGACGTGAACTGATTTTTCATCACTGATACAGTAGCCTCAGAAGTATTGGAATTTAAATAACAATATCGTTATAATGTTACATCTTTCTCACACTCAAGAATATAAATATCTTTATATGATCTGTATTCCACACCAATGGTACAACCGAAGAAATAGGATACAATCATACTACACAAGAAATAATGATACAATCAGAACACCACAAATTAATATCGATCGATTCATCAGATTAGAGCATTGGCTCGAGAACATCGTGGAGTCTCTTGAAGAAGGTCTGAAATATAAATCATTATTATGAATAATATTTCGAATATCAGCACTCTCCATTTTGCACACTGTTCCCCCTCTCTGTTCTGAAAGATAGTGTGCGAAAAAAGAACAATATCCGAAATGGCACGATGCACAGTACTAGCTGTACACTGATGCAATCTCCTATCTACCGTACACACACTTATCGATCCCCCTACCGTACCCCTCTCCCTCACCGTATAGAGAGTCTGTGCCTGGAGGATGCTCGAAGTGTCTCCGAACTCTCTGATCGAGTGCATCGCAAGCTGAGGGGCAACCGACCTGCAGGCAAGAGTACCGTAACCCAATCGATATTCACTACCATAACCCGATAGGCATTCGCTACCATAACCCAATCGACACATCTACCGTATCCCAATCAATATTCCCTACCGTAACCTAATGACTCACATCAATGGTGGCCAGTCCCGAGTCTGGACGAGAGGATCGGTCCGACGGTCGATCCACACGGCGAGTCATTGCGGACGATCATCTTCTGCAAGTGGCTACCGTAATCAACTTGAAAAGTCAGTTATCGATCCCCCTTCCGTCTCCTACCGTATACCTGGAGGGGGCACGCCGGCCTCGAAGGCGATTTGCTTCAGCACCGCGTGCGTGGTCATCGTCGTCGCGTACTTCTGGTTGTGGTTTATCTGAAAGAAAGAAAATAATCGTTATTCGTCTACCGTTCCCCAGACAATCGCGATGAGATCGGAGGGGAAAGCGTCTACCGTACCTTGACGACGATTCCTCCGTGGAAGGTAGGACGGTGGTTCTCCTGCAATCGAGATTTTGTTCAGTGTAGCCGTATCGAATTATAGCTCGCTCCATTCCGCACACTCTCTCCACTGACTGGCCGAGTGTGCAGAATGGGAGAGATTAAAAACCAAAAAGACGCTACCGTAATTCATGCCTACCGTACTCCCCTTCATCCTACCGTACCTCGTGTTTGGCCGAGTAGTTGGGATGGGCAGCATGAGCCTGATCGGCCGAGATGAGCATCGACTTGCCGATGGCACACTCGAATTCAGTCGTCGATCCGCCCGCCGCCAACTGCAAACACCACTACCGTAATCCAAGCAATTCGCTCCCACACCACAGCACACTCGCTGCACCACTCTCAGGCACCATAACTTCTCGCAATAATCATTCTATCTCACCAAACAAAAGAGAGGATATTTTAGCTATGAGCTCTCTCTATTCGGCACACTGTGTCTGATAGACGAGAAAACATGCAAAATGAAGAGATCCAAATCTGAACGAAATTTCTACTAGATTATTATATTGTGATAAACAACACCCTCCCCTCACTGCACGTTCCACACGACTACCGTACCTTCCTGAGGACGTGCTCGGTGAAGGCGGTCTCTGCTCCCTGGGCCGACTGCGATCCCACCTCCTCGTTGTCGTAGCACGCGGCACGCGCACATTCGGACACGCGGAGAAGGCGCCGTCCGTCTGCAATGAGATGGGCCGATCAGTTGGAAACGTCGCCCTCGATAGGCACACCATCCATATGATATCTGTCGTGCCATACACCAGATCAATTTTTCGATGTATTATACTCTGATTGAGAACTCGATCAATGAAAGAATTGCCGCATAGCTCGACGAAACGCTCGACGCTCGACGATAGGATCGACGAAACTCAAGTGTCACTATCGTACAAAAGTATAAAAAAATTGATGAAACGATCATCGAAGCCGAGATTAGCCGCCATGTATATTTTTCCGCCTATCTTTCTACGCAAACACCAAAGAGAGTATCCGCGATCAGGTTTCATCTTGCTGATGAAACTCACTCTCCACTGGCCCAAAAAGGTTCGACGATGAGGGAAATTCGATGGACTCTAAAATGTCCAACAATTTGAAATTCGGACGTTTTAGAGTCTATCGAATTTCCTTGCGTCGGAGCTCTTAGCTTTTGCGAGAAGATTTGTTGTGCAGAGCCTGCTCTTTCCAATAGAAAAAAGTAATCAGCTCTCCGACCAATTCAATGTTATTTACGTTTGTTTTTAAAAAAAAAAGTTCCTAAACGTCGCATCACCGCATTAGCGACGTGCCTGCTCGGATGTTGCGAGCATCGACTGTGGCAATGTATCATTTGTATCCACCTGCCATTCAAAATCAGTACTAAAATGATTGTCTGAGATCAGAATACATCTGGCCGACAAAACTCCCATCCAACTGGCTCAAAAGTTTAAAAAAAATACTCAATCGTTTAAAATTTGGGTGACGATCATTTGGGAACGTTGAGCCTGCTAGATACAGTCTCTACAAAAACTGTCCAATTAATTGTCAACATTATTTGTTCTCTAGTTAAGATATTATTTTAGATACAGTTATAAAACTCTTATCAGCATGACATCAAACAGCATTGCCATGATCAGTTTATATAAATCTAATGAAACGCACACCCAACTGGTCAACCAAACACATGCCACAACCGTCTAAAAGTCGATTAGCGACCATTCTTATTGCTCGCCCTCCCTCCCCGCACCCTCCACACCACGCCCCTCTCACCATCGAGTGAGTTGATGAGAGCGGTGACTGCAGTGTACGTGCCCACGAGGTTGGTCGAGACGAGCGCCCGAGATGAACTCCTCCTTGACACCAGTGATCGCCTGAGGGGAAAGAAATGATCAATCGATTGAGAAGGACTACAGTATGCCCAGATCAATTATTTCCCCCTACTATAATAACATAAACAAGCAACAAAAATATTGGAGATTATTGGAATTGATTGATTGATATCGTTCACTCGCCACAATCAGCATTTATCATGCCGATGAAACTCATCTCAACCAGCCCCAACAATTGGAGCACTACCTCATGATGCATCCTTTCAAATCTGATCACGGCATCAAAGTGCAAATATTTTCCATTGAGAAAAATAATCTAGCCAATTCGCAGTCCTATCATATGTAAATCTTTATTCATCTCAACATCGACAACAAAATAAATTTTAGTGCACATGATCGGTCTACATCTTACTGAATCTGGTCGGAAAATACCATCCCGGATCCCAAACTGCCTCCAATTTAACACATGCTGGGGTTCCTACAGTACCCTTACTCTACCGTACTCCAACTCACCGCAGGCTGTGTATCGTAGAGATACAGATCGAGATCGACGAGGTCCGTGGGGAGACATCCCTCTCCCACTGCCTCGCACACCAACTCGAGCAGTTGAGAGTGGTGCTCGCCAGAGATATCACGAGGATCGGAAGAGGCCGTCTGAAGGGGACGGGGGTTACTGTAGGCAGGAACATCCGTACCACTAATCGCATATCTACAGTATTCAATAACCCTACAATCATACAGAGACCTTTTGATGAGAGGAGGAGAAGGTTACTGTAGTCTATCATACAGTAGGCGATGTGGCATAATATTTACGTCTAGTGTACCTCTATAGCACTAGGCACCTCGGTTGTCATGTCTCCTCCGTTTTGCACACTCCGTTTAGGCAGTGTGCTGAATGGAGAGAGCCAAACTCGGAATGAAATCCAACTTCAAGATACAGTATCACATGAAATATCGATTACCCGTATCCACCATCTACCGTACCTCCGGCTTCTTGGGTGCTCCTTCCAGTCCCCGCGGCCGCGAATGACTCCAGGATCGGGCGCAGATTCGTCTCGTTGTTGCACTCGAACTTGGTCCTGATGGGAAGGGCGTTACCGTAAACCCTCCTGATGATACCGTAACCCTCTACCGTACTACTAACGTACCTGTCGCGTCTCGAGGTGAATAGCCAGATTGGGAATGCACATCACCGGGCGGCCCGATGTTGATCAGCTTTCGCACGAGCTTGTTGTCCTTCAATCAATACTTAATCAGCTTCCGTAATCTATTCAACTACCGTATCCCAATAGATCGATGGATCGATGCTACCGTACCTTCTTGAGGGCGACCTCTCCCGCCAGTGAGAGATCCCTATCGAACCAGGTGCGCCAGATGCCGCCACCGTACGTGGAGGACTCCCACCTGTGACATTCGGGTTTTATTCCAGGATTATACCAAAACAACAGTTGTACAAGTAATCGCACTTGCCTTTCGACTATTAAATAAAATGTAATTCAAAATTTCAACACTCTTGCTTCCACTCGGCATTTTACCCACTACATTTGTCTCGCACCTTGATTTCACCAATCATCTCCAGCTTATTATGAACCTAGTAACTTCCAGTTTCACATCTTTTCCAAAAATTACTTCACACTTGATGCATTCGCTGGAAGTGTTCCGGGTACCGTGTAAAATCATAAACGACAATCAACAATTAAAACCAACTTATTGATCCCCAGATCTACTACATCACATCAGGCCCCCACTTTTCTATTTCCCTCCCTACAGTATGCTCCCTCTTCCCTCCCCTACCGTACCCCGTCCCTCCTCACTGGATGAACTTGTCTCCCTGCTGTCTCGAGATCGGCTTCACCCTTCAGACAGGGCGAGTCCGTGTGGCCGACGACCACCGAGAAGCCGTTGCCCGGCTTGTACGCCCCGCCCACCGCGAAGGCCAGGATGGCAGAGCGGTTCCTGAGGGGAACATGAGGGTTACGGTAGAATATGAGGATGCTGTCGTGGAAGGATAGCAGACACCATAAGCAGATCATTATTGATTATGCTAAACAATTAGTATGTTCAGGCAGTAGGAGCAAGGCGGTTTCACCAGAGCTATGAGCGCGCCAATAACGAAATGTAAACGCTTGATAGAGATAGTGTATTAGCTATGAACATATGTTTTTAATCCAGCAGTACGAGGTACCGCATCGGCGAAATGTTGCCGCGGATCCACAATTTACACCTCTAAGATATAACAGTGAGTCATTTGAAGTTGCATTGCGATTTCAAAGGAATTATATCCTCCGGAAAACTTTGGCGAGTTACTTTTCTGATTCCGTCTAATCGAATCTAATAAAAAATGATAGCTAACATGTACAGTAGATTTCAATGAAAAACGCTCAGCGATAGCAGCAACAACGCGGTTTCAACTGTACTATAAGCGCTCAAGCAAATTATTTTTTTCAAACGCTAGTCGTGAACGAATAATTCATCACATGCTTTCCAGTTTCAAGATCATCCCTCGTAATAGTACTACAAGGTAGTAGTGTCGTGGATGTAATGCTAATAAAAAATTGAAACGTACATGCCAATGAACAGCGATCAGGGGATTTCTCGTTGCAGCAATATTGCAGTTTCATCCGATCTATGAACGATGAACTAACCACATTTCAAACGACCTACGATGGAAAACAACCTTCTTTAATTTGTAGAGCACACAATTTGAGGATTCTCTCCGCAAAAATAACTTAAGTTAGTAACACCGTCAAAGCGCCTAGAATCACAATAAATACCTTGCCATTCATTGGAGACGAAGCACTTATTGAGCGACAATTTTAACTACCAAGACAATCGCGGTTTCAGCAGTGTTTTAAGTGCCCGAGTTCCGGGGATTCAAACGCTATGAAGCCAGCAGGGTAGTAAAAAAAAATAAACAATCATCATTGTGAGAGAATCATTTGACGAACATGCGTATCATGGTTTCAGCTGTATTATGAGTCCTTTAGGAATGTCATTTCAAACAATGTTGTAGCCAAGTTGAGGTAAATAAAAATTCAATATAAAAAATATTTTCGCGATGTAATCAAAATCTCCCTCGTTCAACCAGCGGGGCTGGAGCATCGTGGTTTCAGCTATGCCTATGAGCGCTTCAGGAACGCCATCTCAAATGATCGTGTCCTTGCTTGGAGTCACTCACTTTTTTTGGCTAATCTATACATTGTATATAAAGCGCAAACGTGTGCGTTTGTGTGTTGGTCTGTTCGGGAATGCCGGCCGGTCCACTTTTGGGCTAAGCTTGCCCTCCCCCCTAATCCAACATCAACCAAAAATGAAAGTTCAAACTACAACGGTCAAAGATCAAACTACAAACAGTTGTGAAACTATATCTACGCTTAAGTCGGATAAGCTTATATGTGAAGCGCGAAGAGCTGAACACCGCTAGTGCCCCTTGTACTATGATTTTTCTGATCCCAGAGAGCCAAGTAAAGGGGCAGGGGGATGCGTGTTTCAATCTAACACCATCAAGCGACTCACTTGGTGACGAAGTACTTCTTCTTGGGCTGCACTGCCCACTGTTCGCACTCCTTCAATTCCTCGAATCCGGCCGCCTTCAGACGCGTCGCGCACTCCTGCACCGCTGCAATTGGGGAATCGGGCGATTTTCGCTATTAAGCGTCCCATTCTCTCTATTCTGCACACTCCCTTGTCGATCAGACAGTGTGCATAATGGAGAGCGCTGAATTGGTGATGAACCGCGAAGCCACCGCACCGCGTCTTCGATAGGTCACTTCACTCACCGTGGAAGGGCGTCACGGACTTGTTGAGGAAGGTGATGAACTCGGTCGCCGCCTTGCGCACTTCGACTGATGCGGGTCCTGCTGCGAAGGGAGAGATCGATAGATACCGTAGCCCAGAGATATCAATCGATAATCGATCAAAGCCAAATCTACCGTAGTTCAATACTCGACTGTAATGCCAAAAAAACACTCCATTCTGCACACCATCTCGTTAATCTGATAGATCAGAGAGTGTGCATAATGGAGAGAGCACTACTTGACAGATAATCAGTAACGAAGACAGATATCGTACCCATTTCTTCAGCTGTAGGAAGCTTGGACTTCAAGAGGGAACTCTGCAAAGAATGGATGATTACGGTTTAGGGAATCGATCGATAATTACAAACTGGACAGGTTGAAAGTGGGAAGACAATAAGAGAAGAAGGAGTAGCCACTACGTCAGAGATAAGAGGCTTGATCTTCTCTGAACGAGTGAAGAGACGGGGTGATTAGGGATGTCGTTTCGGTTTTCAGCTCTCTCCATTCTGCACACTATCTCGCAGGTCAGGCAGACGAGAGTGTGCAAAATGGAGAGAGTCCATCCTCGAATTACCAACCCTAGTGAAGAAGTATGGTGATAAAAGAGAATAGAAAGAGGGAGAGCATGAGCATATAAACCCTTTCCTTTTGATTCTCGATCAGAATCAACGTGAATCACTAAAGTGTAAACGACGAGCCAGACAGTCGCCCCCTTATCAAACTGTGAGATTCACGCTTCACGATGGCTTATTAAATTGACTATTTGCTTCAGAAATTGATTACTGGAAGAAATCTTGTCCAATAAATCGTATATTGCAAACAGCTGTATACGGTGTGAAACAAATAAATGAAATGCAGGAAAGCATAAACTCTCCCCGGCTAACCACCCTCGCTTTTTCACGCGCCCGAGAATATTCTTGGAATGGACATTTGATCTTCTCAGAACCAGAACCATTGTGATAAAGTCGAGGAGAAATGGGGAGAGTGTGATAAGAGACAAGGAGACCCCTTTATTCTCGATCAGAATCAACGTGAATCTCTAAAGTGCAAAAACTAGCCATTTTTTCGACCAGTCAAGCAATGAGATCTGCGCTTCAAGAGGAATGTTTAGCGCACACTCTTTCACTTCAAGTAATGTCATGATCACTTTGGTGGGAACACACAACAGAAAACATATTAGAATTGAATTATAGTTGAAATGAAATAATTTTTTTTTTAAATCAATAACCCTCCCAGACTACCGTATCACTTACAGTATGAACCATCTCTTCTTCGTTCTGAGACCGAACACACTTGGTCAGACTTTTAGCAGCACTTCTCAATGGGGAAAGCAGTGACACCTGCGTGGATATCGATCTATCCAGATACCGTACTCCTACAAGTATACCTGGCTAGTGGTGCTGTGGCTTGGTTTCTGCTCTGACGAGGTCGCCTTTAGCTTCATTGTAAGCGCCTTTCCCGAATGTTTCGCATTTTCATCTCTAGCTCCGCCCATTAATTTATGGTCCCCCATTTCGGCCTATTCGCAACATTTTAACGGGCGCTCTCCTGGGAATCCCCGCTCTATCGTCTACCTGATAGTGTCTAACATGGTGATAAGAGGACCGAACATGAGAGATTAGATGTAATGATGACTAGTTTGAAATAAGCAGAAAGCTGCGGAATTCGCTTGATCCGCATTTTCACCTAATCGCATTCAAAACAACGCAAGAAATAACAGTGAATGGAAAGAACATAGCCAACAATAAGAAAAATAAAAATAGAATCCCCCATCACTCCCCACCCTTGCTCTAGGTCCATAAGATATACATGGATCGAACGGTCCCATTCCCGTTCCGAGGCCTCGTCCACCTCATTTATCAAGAGTATCTGTGGGAGTGATCAACTCCAACTCTCCCTTCTTCTATCCCAATTCCCTCCCCCCCCCCTTCCCCTCTCCTGCTTTTCATTCTGTATATGTTATTCACATGATGTCACACCCGTTGGGGTGTATCAAATAAATAAATAAATAAATAAACAATAGAGATCAAAGATCAGATATTCGTCGATGGTCTCAGACCATTTCAACAAATCACATTCTTGATTTAGCATTAAAACATTGTTTATACAAAATCACAATAATGTAAAATCAAAGTCGATATTATTTAGCGGCTACTCGTAACACAAGTGGTGATATGGGCGAATACAAATAGATAACAATTGTGGAATCGAACACAAACTACAACTAGCATCGACCAAACTACAAACTACGATCTTCACTTTCCCTTCCTCTTTTTCTTCCATCCGTCTTGAGGGAGCGAGTAAGTGATGTGTAGACGATCCAGAACACACATCAGCACCTGAGAGACCAATGATGAAACTACGAAGAATGGCGATCAAGGATCAAAGATCAAGCTACAAACCTTTCTCGATATTCCACACAAAGCCGAGTCAGCGCGCTTGAGCTTCACCTCGAGTTCCTCCTGAAGTGATTTTTTTAGCAATCATCGCCACTAAAAATAGAATGCTTGCTCTCTCCATTCTACACACTCTCGTCTGCCCGGCCGGCTAGTGTGCAGAATGGAGAGGTTTGAAATAGCATTTATAGCAGCCACAAGGTTGCCTACATCGGAATCTCAACAGGATCACACGATCGGAAAACGTCGCCCTGCACCACATCACCACTACCATAACCCACCAGGGATATCGACTTAAGGGCGAGGCAGTGGTCGTAGAGGTCTTTCTGCGTCGGCTGTCGCAGCCACTCCAGGAAGAGCACCAGCTGGTTGTCGACGCCCTGAGAGTGCAGTGGTAAACGTCGCCCATGCTCACACAGTGCAAAATCCTCGATTTCCTCGATATGAGTAATCGTCGCCCTCCACCACACCACCCACCTTCATAGTGCCCTTGGGGATGATCATGCTCTCCTCCGCCTCGCCCACTCCTCCTCCCCTCTCGCTGTTCTCGTCATCCGATGACTCCGTCCCGCGATTCAACGTCTTCTCCCCGTCATTCTGTAATCAATCGATAGTCACCGTAATCTGTTACCGTACTAATCGATGGCCAAACAAAGACTGCCGTACCTCCTCCTCCTCCTCCTCATCTGCTACCGTAGTCGACCGTCGGGTCGGCGAGATGTCTCCGCCCCCTGCGATCAGTGCAGCAGTGTTGTCTGAGGTGCTGCAGCTGCTGCTGGAAGGACCCGCCGCACTCTCGTCCATCACTGAACGAGAAATTGTTTTTTAAGAGACCGGCTCCGTTATTTTCGAGGATTCGGCCGTTACCCCCGGACATCGCGATCACCAATCCGGCCCAAATTTTTTCCCTGGATACCCCATGGGTCCCCATCACCAAATGGGACACTATAGGGTACATATCATTGAAACATAAAAATGGCGAAATATCGAATTTTGAAAACTCGAAAATCAGATAAAAATAACCGAACGATCTGGGTCCAAAGTTAGTGTGGCAATATTACATACATGCCAAGGCAAACAAACACGTTATAATTTGGTCCGAGATTTCGATTGCAAACTGATTTTTTCAACTTTCGATAATGGTTTTTGAACTTTTAAAATCCATATGAGAAAACCGCAACGGCGCACTAGATACACCTTGTAGAGCATTAAATTCTATGTCGAATAAGGTAAATGAGATAAATATAAAAAGGGCCCCTTTTCAGATCTATAGACCTGAATAATGCATTTGAAAAAAAGTTCTCAGAACCATCAATATGGTACTCTTTTTGAAGCCCACGTCGACTACTTCATTTTTTGTGTTGACACTTTGACCTGAAATTGATGTGTGAACAAGTTAGTACGAGTAAGTACCATGAAAATTGACAAAATTCGGAAATTTAAATTTTAAAAATACATATGAATAAACCGTAAAGCGGCACTAAGTACATCTTGTAGAGCATTGAATTCTGTGTCGAATCAGCTTAAAGAGATAAAAATAGTTTGGGCCCCTTTAGATCTGAAAGAGGCAGCTGGAGAAAAACTTTTCAGAACCTCGTCAATATGGTACTCATATTGAAGCCCACATCGAAAACTTCGTGTTTTGTGTTGACAGTTCGGCGTAAAACTTATGTTTGAACAAGTTAATACCATGAAAATTGACTATATTCTAAAATTTTAATTTAAAAACAAAAATAAATTAAAAATTTTTTTTTGAGAATTTTCATGGTTAAACATTGTTCAAACATCAATTTCAGGTCAAAGTGTCAGCACAAAAAATGAAGTAGTCGACGTGGGCTTCAAAACGAGTACCATATTGAAGAGGTTCTGAGAACTTTTTTTTCAAATGCATCTTTCAGGTCTATAGATCTGAAAAGGTGCCCTTTTTATATTTATCTCATTTACCTTACTCGACGTAGAATTCGATTCTCAACAAGATGTACTTAGTGCCCCGTTGCGGTTTTCTCATTTATATTTACACAATTTTAATTTTATATTTTTTCAACTTTCAATGTACTAACATGTACTAACTTGTTCAAACATCAATTTCAGGTCAAATTGTCAACACAAAAATAAAGTACTCGATGTGGGCTTCAAAACGAGTACCATACTGAAGAGGTTCTGAGAACTTTTTTTTCAAATGCATCTTTCAGGTCAGGTCTGGGTCCTCAAGTGATCTGTGAGCGGTTGAGTGCGCCTTTGCTCTCCGTCTTTCCCTCCGCCCAGGCCTAGTCTCCCTCTACCAGAAGCGGTCGGCACGCGGTAGTTGTAAGCCCTCCCGATGGATCGCCACTTCTACATCGGCTCCATCAATGCCCGGACGCTCGCCTCGAGAGACAAGCAGATCGAGTTCGAACTGGCCCTCAGCAAGATCAAGTGGGATGTGATCGCTATGCAAGAGTCAAGAATTGTGAGTGTAGGCTCGTTCTCGCTCACCTCCTCAGCCATAGTGATCTACCACTCGGGTAGTACCACTGCGTCTCACGGTGTTGCGTTTCTCCTCCGAGCGCAGTTAGCGCGAGGAGCGGTGTTTCGAGCCCTCTCTCCCCGATTAGCCACTCTTCAACTGCCACAGGAACGCACCTTTTTGGTCAACGCTTATGCCCCAACGTCCTCCTATGACGATAGGGACTACGATTCGTTCCTTGACCAAGTTGATGCCGCCCTGCAGAGTGCGCCTAGAGGGTACACACCAGTGTTATCGGGTGACTTCAACTGTAGAGTATCGAGAGAGCCGGGAAATGAATTTCATATCGGTGATTTCGCCTCACAGTCCCCGAACGCACGCGGCCTCACCTTCACCGAGTCCTGTGTGCGAAACAACCTGCGTGTTTGGAACACCTTCCAAAAGAAAAGATACGGTAGAATCTGGACTTGGCGGTCACCGAACGGCTCCACACTCTCCCAGATAGACTTCATCGCCGCCCCTCCTTCTGCGCGTGTTGTCAACTGTGGAGTAGTTGGACGTTTCGAATTCGACTCCGACCACCGTCTTGTCCGGATGTGTCTTTATCTTCCCCATAAGGCAAAGCAGAAAAGATGCAGAGAGCGTTACGATTTCGATCGGCGCGCATACTCCGCCAACTCGAATCTACTCGGGTCCCTGCCCCTTGCGCGCCCCACGTCTGCTCCGGAAGCCTACTCGACCATCGTCGCTTTCACCCAGACCGCTGCAGCCAACTGCTGGAGAAAGCGTCAAGTGCCACCCTGGATCTCGCCCGCAACTCGTCATCTTCTGCGTGCAACTCCTCGTGATGCTGTTTCTTTCTCGATCGTCTGCAAGAATGCCCGTGCCTCACTCTGCGATGACATCCGCCGACGGAAAGAAAAGCAAGCAAATGAAGCAGCAATCATGGGGAGAAGCATCGTCCGCGCTAAGAGAGATCTACACTCAACTAAGACGCGCCTTCTCGTTCCCGACCCCGCTACTGGAGCGCTTTCCCAACATGCGACGAAGAAGGAAGTCCAGAGTTTCTACAACAATCTCTACTCGCCCCCAGTCGCGCTCCCGCTAGCTGTGCCTCCCTCTACCGAGATTCTTCCACCCTTACTGGCTGATGAGAGTCGCGATGCGATTTCTCACCTCAAGTGTGGCCATTCCCCTGGCTTTGACAAGGTTCTCCCAGATATGCTCAGTCTGTCTCGGGATTACCTTGCTCAACCACTGGCTGATCTACTCAACCACCTTGTGGCCGGAGATCCTGTCCCAGGAGGCCTAGTAGAAGCCATTGTCTCCCCTACTGTACAAGAAAGGAGATACGACCAACATCAGCAACTATAGGCCAATCTCACTCCTCTCTGTCACCCTGAAGAGTATAACGCGAGTGATCATGAAGCGAATGGAAGCACTCGATGAGTCGGAGTCCCTCACCCAATCCGGATTCCGAAAAGGGCATTCCACTCTCGACAACTTGCACGCAATCAAGCAACTCGCTGAAAGGTGTCACGAGTACAAGATTCCCCTGTACATTGGATTCGTCGACTTCACCAAGGCCTTTGACACAGTGGAGTGGAGCGCTGCCTGGCAGGCACTCTGGTCTGGAGTTCAATCAACACTCGTCAATCTCCTTCGTCGAATCTACGAGAACTCATCCACCCTCATCCGAGTGAACGACGAAGTTGTCTCCGTGCAAGTGAGAAGAGGAGTCCGCCAAGGAGACACTCTGTCTCCTCGCCTCTTCAACGCTGTCCTTCGTCTCGCGATGGACGACATCGACTGGGAGAACTGCGGACTCCATATTGACGGCCGTCATCTCCGTCATCTGGAGTACGCCGATGACATCGCGATCGTCGCCAAGTCTCGTCCGGAGATCAAGAAGATGCTTCAGAAGCTAGTGGAGGCCTGCGCGCGAGTCGGCTTAGAGGTCAACGCTTCCAAGACCGTCCTCCTCACGTCCTGCACCACCACCCGAGCTCCCATCACTATCGACAACCAAGTTTTCCACTTTGCCGACACTGCAACATATCTTGGTGGAAAAATCTCTCTTCCCCTTGATCCTTCGGCTGAATTGGAACATCGGATACGCTTGGGTTGGGCTGCATGGAGCAAGCTACATTATCTGCTCGCTTCACGGATTCTTCCTATGAAGACAAAGAGACGTCTTTTCGACAGCTGCATCCGAACCACCGTACTCTACGGGAGCGAAACCTGGTCACTAAGATCAAGCGATAAGGAGCGTCTGGATGTTACACTAAGAAAGATGGAGCGAAGAATGATCGGAGTGACCCTCAGAGATCGAATGAGAAACGAGAGAATAAGAGAGATCACCAGAGTTCGCGACTGGAACAAGGAGGTCCTCAGAGGCAAAGCAAAATGGGCACTGAAGATCCGGGAAATGCCGACCAATCACTGGACACGCGCGACAACCCTGTGGACGCCCTACAACCGTGCGCGCACAATTGGCTACCCCAAGACTCGATGGCGCGATGACCTCAAACGTACGATCGGACTCCAGTGGTGGAACGCGCCCTGTGAAGAATATGGCCCCATCCTCACCTGAGCACTACTGCCTGATGTGATAAATAATTGAATTGAACTTTCAGGTCTATAGATCTGAAAAGGGGCCCTTTTTATATTTATCTCATTTACCTTATTCGACATAGAATTCAATGCTCTACAAGATGTATCTAGTGCGCCGTTGCGGTTTTCTCATATGGATTTTTAAAAGTTCAAAAACCATTTTCGAAAGTTGAAAAAATCAGTTTGCAATCGAAATCTCGCACAAACTTATAACGTGTTTTTGTTGCCTAGGCATGTATGTAATATTGCCACAATAACTTTGGACCCAGATCGTTCGGTTATTTTTATCTGATTTTCGAGTTTTCAAAATTCGATATTTCGCCATTTTTATGTTTCAATGATATGTACCCTATAGTGACCCGTTTAGTGATGGGGACCCATGGGGGTATCCAGGGAAAAAGTTTGGGCCGGATTGGTGATATCTATGTCCGGCCCATACTCCAAAATAACCGAGCCGGTCTCTTAAATTTTATTTATAAGGGGGTCTGGATACAAAACACTTGCACTGCTCAAGTCAGCAGATCATGTATCGGTGCAAGCGAAAAGTGACGGGCGGGTAATTAAATTTTCTCAAGATTTTGTTCCTTTGTCAAAACAAAAAAATAATATCTAAAACCAACGACACTCACTAAAATATATGCGGGCCACAAATTGCGGCACCCACCAATTCATGGTTTCACCATTGTTCTATGAATGGTGATATTGAAAACGTTTGGATCTGGTACACAACTCCAGGGGAAAAAAAATGAGAATCGCAAGCTGCCTATCGTAAAGATCTTTAATGTGCGACCTACCGTACCCCTCTCCCTACCGTATACCTGGATGGGTCTGTTCGTATATCTCGGACAGCATGGCAATCGCTCGCTTCCTTCCCATCGGCCGCAGTCCGTAGCGAGCCAGTTGCGCCTGAGAGAGCAATATTACGTGTGTAGAATGATTTATTTTAAATATTTAAGTGACTCAAAAACTCGGGTTGATGCAGCTTCACTTATCCTTTCAATGCAGAATAACACAACTTTTTTGAATGGATAGACTATCGCACCGTTAAAAACAATCTTCTACAACAATCCGAATGTTCAATTGCCTCATTGTTCTGGGTTTCATTGTCGGTACTTCATTGAGAAATTACCCAAATGTCGATCACTGCTCGGACCCCGTGCTAAAACACTAATTTAAATTCGATAAAGAAAATATTTCTATCCTTGGTATACCTTTTCCTATCACCCTCTCTCCTGAATGTTTCAATCCTATTTTTTTTCTTCTTCACGTGCGCCCATCTGACCATTCAAATTATCCCAACTCGTCATATCACTCATTTATACCTCCCCCCTTCCCCCCTTCCATTACCTTGAGTGAGACCTCGTCCATGTCCTCGAATCGGGGCTTCGGCGTCACATTCGACCACTTGAGCACCTCAAATATTAATATTTAAACTATTTCTTTCAAGCATTTGATTTAAAAAAAAAATATATATCTACCTAATTGTGGGCCTACTATCTTTGCGTTTCACCATTATTATACAAAATAAGAATTTTCGATAACCATGGTTTTTGATTTAAAAAAATAAATTCCTGCCTGCAGACTTCGCGTCTCAGACAATCTATCTAATGTCCCAATTTTTATACATGTAGTATGTCTCTTACTCTCTCTGTAACTAATGACTTTCGCATAAGGGCTGGGATTTTTTGAATCAAAAAAATTTCAAAAAATTTTTAGCAACTTCCGTTGGAATGATCAGATCGTTCTGAATCTTGGCGAAGAGGAATGTGTAGTACTCCCATACAATCCACGCATCTAACAATAAAGGGCCCAATAGGAAAATTTTGAGAGCCAGGTAATTTTTTGATTAAAAAAATCCCAGCCCTGTTTCGCATATCTTCAGACCATCGCAATTATGTTTCAGCCTTATCATTTGATTCATAACTTCTACTAAAAGTGATATGAAGCCGCAGCCCATTTCACCAACCATCACCACACCATTTCTCCCTAAACACCCCTCCTCACCTTGACATGGCTTCCGAAAACGGCTCCTTCCCTCCCTCCTCTCCCTCTCCCTCTCCCACTTCCTCCTCTCACAGTCGGCGTCTTGAATATACTCTCGGCCTCCTTCCTCACTGGACTCAATGCGCCGAGAATTTCACCTGGAGAAAGATCAAAGATCAGGCGACATTCAACTATCAAAGCACAATTTTAAAGTGAGAGCAAAGCACACAGCCTGTCAGACTGGATGAAAGATGGGATTTTCGCGGCGGACGTTTTCGAATTGCCCACCTCTTGTCATATGATTTTCGGTGGCCGCGCGGTTATGGGAGAGGTGAAACAGAGGTGAAATGACAGAGGTGAATTGAGAATAGTACACGGAATGTTTCAAAAATGATTATAAATTATACAGAATTACTGCACTGAATAGTAGTACCGAGTCACGATGCTGTATCTATTTAAAAAAAATTGTTTTATTAGCTCAATGCGTCTCTATTCACTTATTTCCGTTTCTGGCGATAGTCAAACTCTATTATCTGGATGTGCGATAATGATAACTCCTTCACCATTATTATTTTCTGAATTCTCATGAATCGGGCTACATTTCTCAGGGAGCCGAGTTTTGACTTTTTCTTTTAATGAGCAGAAATATGCGAAAAACATCCAAAAAACGCCGAAACTGCCGTTTTTCGCATAAACGTTCTATTATCTAGATATTGGAACCTGATACGACTACATGAATTTCTTTCCCAACATTTCTCAGGAAGTATATTTTGCATTTTCGCTTTTGTTTCACAATGAAATTAATAATTATACCATCCGCCTGCGATTTTTCTACCAAAAACGACAGCGCCACCCCGCGCTAAACCACGAGGAATGAGGAAATCTCATTAGAATGCGTCCGCCGTCATTTCCTCCTTTTTCATCCAATCGGCTGTGAAGCATGCATCCTTTAATGTATCCTAAAAAAAATTACTACAAAAAACGATTTCCACTGGAGAACAATTTCGGTTTTCAGCACTCTCCATTCTGCACACTATTTCGTCTCTCTCACCGATGAGAGTGTGCAAAATGGAGAGAGCCAAAGCCGTGAATACATCCATAAGCTGCACCCACCCGTGCCCTCCTCCCTCTCCTCCTCATCATCCTTCGATTGATCTTCGCCCATTCTTCTCATCGAGAAAAGGAAGGAATCGACCTCCTCAGTAGGAGGCACTGCCTTGTCAGGAGAGGCCGTCTGGAAGGGACAACTGATATGTCAATAAAATAAAAATAAAAAGATCGAATCCAAATATTTTTAAAAAAAGTTATAGTTATGTATAGTTTGAACTGGCTCTGCGATACACATTATAAAAGCCGCTCGCACTGGCTTTAATTGTATATCGAACGAAAACCAGGAACGACCAGGTAACATTAGAAAATTCACGAAACTGAATAACCAGATGATAGATGTTGATCTACTAGAGCAACTATATCGTCCAATAACTCACTATAAGCATTCAATAAAGGAAACTACTCTTGAATAATGAAATGAGACTAAAATTGCCTAATGATGATGTCATCCTCCCTTCTCCCTCACCTTCGGGCTTGTCTCGTTGAATCCGAGTGACTGGAGGAAGGAATCCACTTCTTTCCGAGCTGGAGCAGGTTCATCTCCCTAAGTATGAGAAGATATTATCAAAGCAATGATTTACTCGTTCAGAGCAGGGGGAAAGTAAATAAGCAGACGTGTCTACTCTGTCAGCACAAGATATATCCATCAGTAACCACATTCCGGTGTACTACAGTAATCCTTCATGATTCGCCGCAGTCAATTGATTGACTTTTTGTTGCATTGTGTTCTTCTCATGACTTCTCTACCCCGATTGCACAATATTCGCCGCCCAGCATTAATCGTACTTGTGAAACCGAAATAAGCCACCACCCCATCGCCACCTTTTCGACAGAATATAGTAGAAATGTTGATTGAAATACCGTTCTTGACAATACCAGATCAATTCATTACCATCCGCATTAGTACTATCCCATAAACCATAAATCACCAGGAACTAATTTACCTCGGGAAAATTATATCCCACATTTCGGAAAATACAATTTTTTTTAACAATAAGGACGTCCGTCACCCTTCTCACCTTCGGACTTGTTGCGTTGAATCTGAGCGAATGGAGGAATGATTCCACTTCTTCCTGAGCTCGAGATGCGATATCTCCCTGAGAATGAGCAAGGGGTCGGCAGGTTCTAATTGATATAAAGGTTCGGATAGATACTATCAGTTTAGCTTTCATGCAACAACTGAAGTGACTGTGCGCTCTCAATTTCTCTAGAGGATGTCCCTTATTACATTAAAATGTTTTATGTATCTTATTGCATCAACAGTTTACATTGAAGAGTTATTGAATAAGAGCCCGTTCGCCTAAGAGTCGGACAACGTCTAGAACATCAAAAAAGTTCATTAGGCTCAAAAGTTAGCCCCAGGGGTAACTTTTAATTCTGAATCGAATGGAAGATTCCGTTTTTCGATCAGACGCTTCAGAATCCCGGTACGGCCCGGCGTCAATTTGGCCAAAATCGGTTTCTGCAATAAAAAATGGTCCGGGAATGGTCGGATTGGCCAAATTCCCGCGCACACCGACCAGAATTTAATTCTCTACAAAATGAAAAAAAAATTAGGCTCTATATTTTTTCGTTTCCGAGAAAAGGTCGATTTTTGACACAGCGATGGTGTCCGAGTTAAGATATTCAGTTTGTAGAAAATTTTCCGCTGATCATTTTCGTATATGGGGTTAAGTGTTTCACTCTTGATAACATTGTTTTACATAGCTTTTTCTGAGGTGCACTCGCGTTTTTTTTGGGGATTTTTCGAGAATAACTTTTTTCTTTCGTATTTTCAAGATCTCTAACATAAAAAATCGATTTATACATGCGAAAATACGCCAGAATATCCTATAGGGATATGCTTTTAGGAATATGACTTTTTTGACCCAAAAATCGATCTCGACGGCGACGTCGAGGTCGAAAAAATAATTTTCAAAATACCTGACAATATAATATTGTGGCGTATTTTCGCACGTAGAAATCGATTTTTTAATGTTAAAGATCATGAAAATACGAAAGAAAAAAGTTATTCTCGGAAAATCGCATAAAACGCGAGTGCACCTCAGAAAAAGCTATGTAAAACAATGTTATCAATAGTGAAACACTTAACCTCATATACGAAAATGATCAGCGGAAAATTTTCTACAAACTGAATATCTTAACTCGGACACCATTCGCTGTGTCAAAAATCGACCTTTTCTCGGAAAAGAAAAAAGAGAGAGCCTAATTTTTTTTTCATTTTGTAGAGAATTAAATTCTGGTCGGGTACGCGGGAATTTGGCCAATCCGACCATTCCCGGACCAATTTCTATTGCAGAAAACGATTTTGGCCAAATTGACGTCGGGCCGTACCGTGATTCTGAAGCGTCTGATCGAAAAACGGAATCTTCCATTCGATTCAGAATTAAAAGTTACCCCTGGGGCTAACTTTTGAGCCTAATGAACTTTTTTGATGTTCCAGCCCGTGTCGAGCTTTTGCTGACTCTTACGCGAACGGGCTCATAACTAATAGTGATACGTGACAGAGCTATATCAACGCTCTCATGGAATCTTCAGTTTTCCGATACTGCGAAACCTCGAACCCCCAAGTTCCGCCCTTCCCAACCTCTCACCTCCTCTCCTCCCATCTCCTCATATCCATTATTATCCCAGTCACATCCCATATTATCCTCGAAGTCATCTCGATCGTAATGGAAATCGTTGCCCTCTCCTCCCTCCATCGGATCCTCCCTGAATCAGTGCGGGATTACTGTAGTCTACAAATTACGATGAAAATTTTATTAGTGGAATAATGAAGAAAATTTTTTAAAACAGTATGGCAAAGGAACATTAGCGTTCCTAGCGCCACCAGACTACTTGTGCAACCATTGAAACACATCCCTACTGTATGATTTCCTTCATTCGCAACAACACATTTCCACATACCCATTTCTCTGCTCCTCCTCTCCTCCATCTACCGTATCCAGTCCTCCCTGCCCATACGATGGCTGATCTACTCTCGGGAAGCTCTCATCCACCGTAATCTCTTCCTTCTTCTCGATCAATACCGTACTCGACGCGACTACCGTAACCGGCGAGGACATGGGTGTGTCGTCGAGGTAGATCACTTCCTGAACGATCGATAACCGTAGGCTACCGTAACCTTCCTGAAAGCCGCCTATCGTACCTGTTGCATCTTCTGGCAGAGTATCGATTTTCTGAGTATAGTACCACGGCTGGTCGTGGGAGTTACGGTATCCGAGGGGGCGATTATCGATTGGCTCAGCGAGCGACGGGGAGATCGACGAGGGGGAGAAGGTACTGAAAGGAATTCATTGAATAGGGGAGGGAGCATCCCGGAACTTTTTGTGAAATCACCCCGCAACATTCATATCGCGCCTTATTCTTATGAAACTGTGGGAAACGCAAGGATCGATGGCACCACAGTCGCATTGAGTCAAAACATCAATTCACGATTAATTAGCCTGCACGCCTCTTTCTCTGAGAAGGGGTTTTTCAGTTTAGGTTTTCTCTCTCTATTTTGCACACTCCTCGTCAGTCAAAAGGAAGTGTACTGAAGCTGACCTCTCTGACTCATCTCCACTGGCTGCTCAATGTGATCGTCGCTATCGTCGAAGAGTTGGGGTGAGAGCTGCAGAGGAATGGAATTAGAACTATTATTGTTATTTATAATAATAATAATCAGTAGTATTTCTATTTGTTTTTTCACCTGACCTACAAGTAATCATTCATAGAGCAACGTTCGCTCAAACAGGATCTCCGGAAAACAGTGATTCACCATGCTGGTAACGATGCAACTCGAAATGTGGGAGAAAAATATTTTCAACAGAAGATGAAGGGAAAATCAATACCTTAGCTCTGGACGAATCACAAATATTCCGGGATAATTTTCATTAATAATTTAGACAATAATAAATACGTCTACGAACGTATTGAACAAATGCAAAAATATTCTCATATTCGAACGCCAAACATTAAAAAGCGGCTCATCATTTGATCTTATAAAATTTCTTCAAAACACAACTATTGCGGGCTGACTTACCCTTCCCATTATCTCATGACACGCTCACAAATATCTTCAGCACGCTCTCGCTTGTCTAATATGATAGAGTGTGTTGAATGTATATGGCAACTAGTCGTATCGCATTTTGGCTCTCTCTATTCTGCACACAATCTCGCATGTATGCGCGATGAGTGTACAGAGTAGAGAGAACATAAACCAAACGACACCGCCCTATAATGTCTCTATAATAGATCACACAACACAACTGCTCACCATAGTCTCTCTCCTCTCCTCCTTCTCTCCCTCCACTCGAATCCTCGGCGATCGTCGTAGACAGCTCACGTCTGAGAAGATAAATAAATAAGTATATTGTTAGAAATATCGGATTTTAAAAAGGTAAAATGGCACAAAACAAACTTGAAAGAGCAGACGATATATTTATTGTATTTTTTATCTTTGCAAATATAAAAAGCAAATTAACAATTCTTCATCTCATGTATCCATGAAACACCAATTAACCCAGGCTAATCAATTCATCAACTGCTCACCCAGTATATCCCTCATCGCATCACTCTCATCCATCGATTCACTCGGTTCCGTCGGTTGGCCTACTGTAGCTATCGGGGGGATTACGGTTGTGGGCGGGGCTTCCTCCCTTCTCTTCGGCGTCTCCCCGTAGACAATCGATTCGAAGAACGAGTCTTTCGATCTCTCCTGGGTCGGGGGTACGGTAATGGGCGTGGCTACCGTAATCTCGATGATGGGCGGAGCTTGGAGGGCGGCGAGAAAGGCTCCGTCGGGTGGGCGGGGCGATGACAAACGCGCGGCTGCGTGCCCACCGGCCGCGCACTTCTTGAGGGCCTCGCTCATCGATCCCTCACTGTCCATCGTGCCTTCTCTCTGCTTCTCTCCGCCCTCCTCCTCCACTCTTGCATCATCACTAGGCAACGGCTCCTCTTCTGCTAGTTGCACAACTTCTTGCTCCTCTTCCGGGATCTCGGCTGGGGTACGGTAGAACCCGTGGATACTGTAGTGGCTTGGGGTACGGTAGGTACCGTATCCTCCTCCATCACCACTCCGATCCTTCCGAATCCTTTGTACTCCCTCCTTGTCGCCGTCATCCGCACGCACTCCTCCACTAATCCTTCTGGACCATGCTGCTTGGCTGAAAAATCAATCATAGATAGGAGAATACAGTACCCTCAACTAATCGCAAACTGAGTAAACACCGTGCTTCCACTTATTACTACTAGTATCTGTACCATATTATAAAGATATAGTGAATATTAGGGTCCCTAGCGCCTCAACGACGAGAGTGTGCAGACTGGAGAGAGCTTGTTAGCCTTACCGACAAAAGACTGTTCAAAAATGGAGATATAAAAAACTCATGGCTACCGTATACTCACCAATCTCCCTCATTCCCTCATTCTCCTCTCCGACCGCCCATTCAACGCGTGCGCAGTGTACGTATTGTAGCCAGTGGCGGACTACGGTAGTCGGCTGGTCGATCGATAATCTGAAAATACGTTATTATTTACAGAACATTGTTGAAGCTCAGCGTTACGTGATCACTCAGTAGATGAATAGTGAAGAAAATGAATAATAAAAGCATGTCAATAAGTAGAATAGGACACTGTATCCTACCGTACACTTACTTGGCATTCTCTTCCGCCAACCGTCCTAGAGCGGTCGTTCTTGCGAGAAGAGACCAGGAGAAGGCGCGGATCTGAAAAAAGGGATTACGGTAAGGTCAATCGATCGGATGCGTGAATACTGTAACTACCAATCAATAACCTGTCCATCCCTGCACTCGATCGATACATCCCCCTTCTGTTCTCCTTCTGCAGCAAGATTACGGTAGGCCCACGAGAGAGAATCGAGACGAGCCAGCTGGAAGGAGAGAGATGGTCACTGGGTGAAGCTGTGTTTCACCATTAATATACATACTACCCAGTGTAGTCGCAAATGCTAAGAAGCGCGCAATTCGTCGAAGAACTAAAAAAAATCATTCATCAATTCGCAAGTCCTATTAACAAATCATATATCAAAACGAGCGAGCGCACACATTTCATGTTTAACATCTACTATTGACTGCTGGCTGTTTGCAATCGAATGATTTCATGATGGTATGTGTCACACACAAAAACAATATCGCTTTAGCTCTCCATTATCTCCTGCAGCTACAGTATCCCTCACCGCATTAGCCATTGTGGCTTCCATCTGTGCCCTTCTTCCTGTTCTCTTCTCTCCCTCTGCCAGCATCTCTTTCACCTTTCCCTCATCCTCTCCCTTCTTCTTCTCTTCTTCTCTCGTCTTTTCTCCCCCCTTCAGTACTTTTCTCCTCGATCGGAATACGCGAAGGAAGCGAGACTGCAATCGATAAACACTTGGATTACTGTACGCTGATCGACTACGATATTAAAATCTTGATTATCATACTTGTATCAACTCGATGATGTCACATCTGCAGCCGCGGGGCGCGAGTTCGACGACCGCATACGAGCGACGATTCCGGATGTTGTCGTTGATGATCCTGGAATTGATTACTGAAATTTATTGAAACAAATTAATCAGAACAAAAAACTGTTCCAGGGAGTTCTCTGGCGGCGACCCTCTTCCTCTCGAGAGAACGGGTCGCCGCCGCCAGAGTTTCCTCTAGAGGGTGTGTCAGGTAAATAATGATAACTGCTAATCGAGAACAAAAACCAAGCACATAATCAATAATTTACACCCACAGAAATTCGCATAAAATTACATTTTCTTTTTTTCTTTTATGAGCCATAAGATCGGTGATAAGGAAAAATCTGAGTTTGAAATCAATCAGACCTATGTGTCATATGTGAAACACGCATTGTGCACGTTCAATATCGCTATTTTTTCGCCGCATGAAACGCTCATTTTCTCGTCCACCTCTTCTCCAATAATCAGGAATCTGATGACTACCTCAATCGAGAAAAGGATCGAGTGATAACAGAGAAAATTAGAGTTAGTCATAATCAGATTTTTTATAGTTATACATTCCTGTCTAATCAAAGTGGAAGCTAGGCCACACTTATACAAAACCTGTGAAGCGCGCATTGCGCAAGTTCAATGTCGCCTAACTTCAGTATATTGCTTTTAGCCGCATGAAACGGAAATTAGCTGAATATATTTTATACCTCTCCTCCAATATTCCCCCATACTCAACAATCAATCTGCCTTGCCCACCTTGTGAACTGGGGTGATACTCCCTCTCCTATCACCTTCTCCTTCTCCCTCTTCTCTTCCTCCTCCTTCTTCTTCTTCATCTCCTCCTCCTCATCAATCTCGCTTTGATCCATCATCGACGCTGAGAGTGCCTGCAAGCAAGAATATTGTTTTTTGTTGTTGCAAAAACAGACAAATGTAAGATCGGATATTTGTAAGTGTTCATAATCTATGCCCGGAAAATCTAATTGCTGGCCGATTTCACGTTTCAGAAGAGAGGTATATTCAAATTAAAGAGCAAAATTAATGAACGGGGAGATTATGGTGAAACTAAAACCTTATTTTAACGTTTGATGAATGCTAGTGTTGCCCGATCGAATAGTACACTCTCCATTCTGCACACTATCTCGCCGGCAAAAGCAACAAGGGTGTGCAAAATGGAGAGAGAAATTATTCGACATCACTAATAAACACCGTACCTTGGCCATGAGTATCTCCTCCTCTGCCATACTCTTCGGTTCTCCATCCAGCTTCGACACTTTCTTCGGTCGCAGCTTGGGTGTTTTCGCGCTGCAATGACACATGAAAATTTCATGTTTCAGAAAGATTATGAAAAGACAACATTTGAGACAATTGCTCTGACGACAACCGTCGAAAAAATAAATAAATGATTTTCGCTGACGTTCCTTATTACCGGATATTTTGACATACCTCATTTGGAACTTATCCACAGCATACACACTAATAAATACTTAACTACGGTATGCCTAAAACTCGTAAAATTTTCACATCCGGAAAAAATGTACTAATTGAGAAAATCGAAAGATCATCGATAGATAAAGCACGACTACAAATCTTTTCAATCAATTCTCTACCGTATCGGTTCTCATTTCTCGATGGTCCTACCGTACCTCGTATGGGGCAATGCCCTCTTCCTCCTCGTCTCAGTCACTTTCTCCTGAGTATTCACAAGATTGAGCAGATCCCTTCCATTGATCGCATGCTCTCGCCCACATTTTTTTATGTGAGCCGAGCGAAACTGAAAATGGAGTACGATTACCGTAACCACACTTCTCGAAGAAAAAATTTCCGAGATTCGCTGGCCATGTTTGAAAGTTCATAAAACGAAGTAAAAAAAGTTTTAAAATCTCACTTCTTTCATAAAATAGGCGTAGTGGGGCGAATTAATTAACAATTGCCATTCTCTTTGTGGTGATACTAGATCAAAATCGAGCAACTTCAAGCAGCCCACTACAATAATAGGAGGTGAAACCAGTATGCTACTGCCCTCGAAGTTGAGTTGTCTATGACTCAGAAGCGAATATCAATACAGTCAACAGGAACGAGTAACTCTCCAAAAATTCGATGACGCTAATAACACTCTAGAACTCCCGAAAAATAGAAAAATATTGATGTTTCACCACACGTTTCCCCGATAAACGAGCCTTCAGACCCCATACTAATGAAGTCTAGGACGTCTAATTACAGACAGTCAAGCAAAATCTTTGGAGATATGATCAAAGAGTAGATCAATAAACTCACGGGTCCAGCTGCCAATGGTGTCTTGCAGACGGGACAGTCCATCGTCGATTTCCACTTCTCCATGTTCTTGTCGAGATCAGTCTGAATTCAAGTTGTAAGATTTTCAAAAAATCAATAGTTACGTGCCCCACACTCCGCATCACATTTTGTCTCTCCATTTTGCACACTCTTTCGTTGGTCAATGATGAGAGATAGTGTGCAAAAAGGAGAGCGCTACTGTTCTCCCCTACCCCGCAACAATGGAGCATTTGTCGAATCGTAACGACGTTACCGGGGAAAATACCGAAAATAAAGGACTACTAAATTCGTATAAAGATCTTAATTGGCATGTTAGACAAAGTAATAGCGAGATAATAATGGGAACGAATCATTGACCAACCTTCGCCTCTCCTTCATCCAGACACGAGTTGAGGTGGAGTGTGCGTCGCTGGTCGTTTAGGAGTTCTTAATTAGAAATATTAAGTAAATTGAACAAATATAAATACAAAACACCTAATCAAAAGCCACTCAAGGTGGTGAAAGGAAAAGAGCTACTGAGTCTCTAAACGGTCGAATCAATCGTTACTCCGTTCAATGAACCAATTAGTTACAAGCAAATTGTGTTCTTCACACGTTTTACACACGATTGGGTTTTAATACTGCTCTAGTGTCACAGAATCGAACAGTGCTCTACACTCTGCACACTTTCTCGTCCCTCAAAACAGCAAGAAAGTGTGCAGAATGGAAAGATAGCTCTTTTCGATCCGGCAAAACACTACTGCTCAACAGGTGATATCAACTCACTGAGATCCCTCCCGCAGATCGGACACTCGTCATCGTCGCTGAACGACGTCGACGCCTTCAGAATGGGATCGCTGGCGATGCGCGTCGAGATCGGAGGAGGCCGCTTGGACACGCGCGCGTCCTTGGACGTCACGGCTTGCCTTAACATCAACTGTGTGTTCTTCCCGTGATCAGCACCAATTTGCCAGCTATAAACTAGAGATGTCTTTGCGGTTTTGACTCTCTCCAATCTGCACACATTCCCTCGCCGGTGAGACAGACGAGAAAACGTGCGAAATGGGGAGATCTGAGAACCGGAACGGCAATCCTACTATAAACTAGCGAACTTGGCGTAATACACAGGAAACAAAGAACTGCTGAGTTGGCGAAAAACAGTGAAATGCTGATTAGACGGCAAAAACGGATGCAAACTGACTGAGAGTTCGATTTCCGGAGCGCAGTCGGGTTGACGGCCTGGATGAAGTCGTCATCGTCGTCATCCAGTTGTATTACCTCCATGAATCAGCGAGTAAAACGATGAAAAAACAAGGAGAATCAGGCCGAGTTTGAACTTGCCGCACGAGTACTGTAAGACGAAAATCCTAAACCTGCGCATTATCAAGTATCAAGTATTGATTTATTACAGTTACAGTATACTACAGTAATCGTTTGAATCATTTTTTTTTCAAAATTCGATATTCCAAAATAAACAAAATAAAATAACAGTGCAAAAAAATACAAAGCTCAGAATCCGCATGACTAATTTCCATCCGATCACTTGTTGTTGTCAACGCGTCCCTGATTCTCCTTCTCCATTCATTCTCCCCTCTTCCTCTCCTCACGCGAGGTTGATTCGGCCAGTATCTTCCACGATGGCCCGAGTGCTTCCCTCTCCAGCGCATCTGGGTGGGCCTCAGGTACTGTAGTTTAGCGTATCGATCGACCTACCGTAGCCTACCTATCTCAGGCGCCTCGAGTGATCAGCTCCCAGCCCTCCACCAATCCCACGCCGGCATCTCACACGACTGGCCCTCCTCCCGGGCCTCCTCCCCTCCCTCCCCTTCCCCGTCCTGCAGCACCTACAGCAGTGTTCAACCCTGCGACCGGCCCTCTGCCCCTGCCCTCTCGACCACCGGCGGCAGCTACTGCAATCAAGCCACCGATGCAGCAGGTAGGAGTACTGTTGCTTGGTCTCTCCATTCTGCACACTATCGATCGGTGGTGTCCGAAAGAGTTGGTGAGACGTTCGTTTGGGAAATTTTCGAGCGCGTTTACAGAGCTCAGGCTCAGCTGAGCGCGCACATCACTTTAGAATCTATTTTCGCATGATTAAATTATTGTTCAAATGTTATTTTTATTAATTACATCACAGATCAGGTAGAATACTAATAACACGATAATCAAAACTAGATTGCGCAAAAAAGTATATCAATCGTGAAGTTTCCTAAAAGGCAGTTTCACAGGAGAGATTTTCCCAAATGGAATTTCTAAAACGTCTTACCACCACCAAAGGGTGGGCAGAATGTGCAGAATGTAAAGAGGTATTTCTCGCAAAGACATCCCTAGGCTATACAATGGGTTACGGTAGAGGTTTGGCAATGATTGGAGTATTGCAGGCTCCGCCCCCTGCTGCAGCCCCGCCCAAGCCTGCAGCGCCGCAGCCTAAGAAGCCGTCCGCTTCTCCGGGTTCCATCCCCGACACCCCGCCGGCTCCCAAAGCGAAGAAGCCAGTCAAGATTACGATGGAGCAGGGTACGGTAGTATACTGTAACGATCGATCGATCGGGGTACTGTATGCGGATGACTGTAGCCGATTGATATTGCAGTGGACGCGCCGGGCCTGCTCGAGTACGGTATGCACCTGCTGACGCGATCCGGCGTCGTGGTTCCCACCTCGGACGATCAGGTATACTGTAGATATCGATCAACCGGCCTACCGTACCCTTCAGAAGCGTCGCCGACGTTCGTTCGCGTGCTACAACGCGTGCGTGTCGCCGGTGCATGTCGGTGGGTTACTGTACTGGTGTGTTGCCAAATCGAATAGTGCTCTCTTCTAGTGTTGCCGTTTCGGGTATCGGGTACCCGATTTTATCGCGCGCGAAACGGCCACGAGATCGGGTACCCGACGAGAGGGAGCACGCTTGCTCTAATTACCCAACATTTGCGAGCGAGGCGTCGGGTACCCGACAAAATTTCGGGTACCCGATAATTTCTCACGCGCGTTTGCTCCATTCTTGCAGCGCAGCTCCGAGAACGAAGCTTTACACTCAAAAAAGGCTTTCAGTAGCCCCTATCGGGGCTAATAAAAAGGGGTCTATTTAGTTTTCTTGCTTCTGCACATTGTTTTACAACACATCCAAAACCACAGAAGGAAAGCCAATAAAACTTCGGAAATCTTGAGAGAAAAATGAAGAAAAGATGAATCCTTTTAGATAATGATATCAGATAACATCTAATATAAGTCAATAAAACTTAGGAAACCTTAAACTAAATACCGTTTTAATGAACTACTCAAAGAAGACTACTTGAATACTCGCGCTTGGTTTTGAATGAGACCATATTACAATCTCAATTAAAGCGATATCATTTCCACATGAAATGCCAGCATTTCTTGAGCATCGTTTCGAAATCAGTCAAATTAATTGACGACACAACTCTGAAACTAGGTTGGCTAAATAACTCTGCGCTTCTCGTGCAGTCATTAGTCACACATAAGATTATCTAACTTCGGCTGAGACAGATTGACCTTTGGCCTTTGATCAATGTGGTGGAGGTGTGATGAGAAAGATAAGAGATAGGCTTACTTTGAGAATTGAATACGCCCCAAATGATGTACTCGAAAGCATTAACAAAAAAAATGATGTCGGTTGTCTCCGATTTGTCTAAGAGTTTATACATTGTAAAGAAAACAAGTCAACATAGACTAGAATGTTTACTCGCAAATGCTCAGATGAATTTTCTTCTCTTTATGTATGAGTACTCTTGAACAATTTATGTGCGCGCATCGCATTCAGTAGTCTTTTTGAGTAGTTCATTAAAACGGTATTTAGTTTAAGGTTTCCTAAGTTTTATTGACTTACGATATATAAGATGTTATCTGATATCATTATCTAAAATCATTCATCTTTTCTTCATTTTCTCTTAAGATTTCCGAAGTTTTATTGGCTTTCCTTCTGTGGTTTTGGATGTGTTGTCAAACAATGTGCAGAAGCAAGAAAACTAAATAGACTCCCTTTTTATTAGCCCCGATAGGGGCTACTGAAAGCCTTTTTGAGTGGTTTCTTAAGTTTTATTCGTTTCTAAACAAATAGTGTCTCTATTTCTCAAATTTCAACCGAAAACATTTTTTCGAGAATTCTCATGTTCTATTTGGCTATTCTATATCCGTGATTGGTTGAGTCGATCACTCTACAAACTGTTGAACAGAACCATGTTTATTGATTCTTCAACATTATTAATTACAAAAAATCAAATTTTTTAAAAAAGATTTTTCGAAGATTTTTGATCGATGCCTGGACGTCCATGCCAAATTATCGATTTTTTGTAGTTTGATCTTTGATCTTTGACGGGACGTCCAGGCCAAATTATCGATTTTTTAAAATGTTTGATCTTTGACGGGACGTCCTGGCCAAATTATTGATTTCTTTAATGTTTGATCTTTGATCTTTGACTACAAGATGCTGCAGCCAATGATGACTAGATGGCGCGCGCTAGACGAGACGAGTAGGGAAACGGGAGAGGGAAGGGAGGCACTTGGACGGACAATCGAGAGGAGGGCTAATTCCGCTGAGGGGGACGGTCTTAGGTCAAAACGGAATCATAATTATAAATGTTTTTCGGTGCT
The DNA here is from genome assembly GCA_036245825.1 of Pristionchus entomophagus. Taxonomy (NCBI): domain Eukaryota; kingdom Metazoa; phylum Nematoda; class Chromadorea; order Rhabditida; family Neodiplogasteridae; genus Pristionchus; species Pristionchus entomophagus. Next base: position 37,236 of record BTSX01000021.1, read on the forward strand.
TTCCTAAAAACGGGATCATCGTAGCTTTAAAAACAACCGAGTTCTTGCGTTTTTAGTGAAAAATCGGTCCAGAAATGTCCAAAAACGGGCAGTTGGAGAGACAATCGAGAGGAGGGCTAATTCCCCGTGAAGGGACGGTCTTAGGTAAAAACGGCAATCATAATCAGCGATGTTTTTCAGTGCTTTCTCGAAAAACGGGGTCCTTGTAACTTGAAAACAAACCGAGTTCTTGCGCTTTTAGTGCGCAATCGGTCAAAAAGACGAAAATCGGCAGTTGGAGGGATATTCGAGAGGAGGGCTAATTCCGTGTGAGGGGACGGTCTTAGCTGATGCAACCATGATAATAAGCAATGTTTTCCGGTGCTATCTGGAAAAACTGGGTACCGATACCACCAAAATGGACCGAGCTAACGCTCTTTTAGTGCGCAACTCGCGAATGAAATATGGCAGAGGGGCGCGTGAAAAAGTCGGGTACCCGACTTTTTTCGGGTACCCGACGCCTTCCCCTCGCCTTTCTCTCATATGTCGGGTAATTAGAGCAAGCGCGCACCTCCCTTTAGATATTGTCGGGTACCCGATACCCGAACCCGATCAGTCATCCCTATTCTCTTCATCTTGAACACGCTCTCATCGGAATGAACAGAGAGTGTGCAGAATGGAGAGATCACTGTTTGATCCGTCAGCACTACTATACATATAGTCTATACTGGAGTGCGATCGATAGTATGCTATCGGCAAGCACGGTAGACGCGCCAAACTCATGACGCATTACTTAGTGATGATGTAATCCTGCCGTAATCCTCCTCCTTTCAGTCGCTGGATGGGCTGTGGCCGCTCTCTCTGCCGCTCGAAGACGCGCGATTTCATCGAGAAAATGATCGAGAAGAAGGGTGAGTTACGGTACTATGAGAGTACTGTAGGATGCTAGTGATGATGGATCGAATAGTGCTCTCTCCATTCTGCATACTCTCTCCCGGTTAGAGATACGAGGGTGTGCAGAATGGAGAGCGTAACTATTCAATCCACCAGCACTGTTGGATACGATAGGACTTGTCAACGTATGAGTACTGTGAGATACGGTATGAGTGTAGGATACTGTAATACCGTAATGCCTTTCAGCCTTGACCTCACCGTCTCCAAGAAGTTCACTGGCGAGGTATTTAAAAACAAATTTTAAATTAAAAAAAAATAATATATTTAAGAAATTATTTTGAAATAAATGATTTTCATGATTCAGGGCGGTTCCCTCCACCCGACGATCAACCTCATCCTCTACGAGCTCGGCTTCTCCTCGTTCGTGTGAGTACCGTATCCTACCGTAATCCAATCGATCGATAATCGCTACCGTATTCCAGCCGTCTCTACATCGAACCGCAGTTTGCGATTCGCAGAATCGCCGTAGTCGTCAACGAGATCAACAACGCCTACGGCGATACGGTAGGTCTATCGATCGATCGATACCGTACCCATACCGTACTCTCTGATCTTCCGCCCAGGACGCGCCGGCGATCAAACCGTTGTGCTTCTCGTGCGATGACACGGGCGACGCCACTGCAAGGAAGATCAACCACGATGTGCTGGTGAGTCATCGGATGTCCTTTCGGTCCTCAACTCTCTTAATTCTGCACACTCTCTCGATCACTCGAACCGGGTAGAGAGTGTGCTGAATGGAGACGGCTGAAGCACGATACGACATCACTACTTGCGAGTGGTCCTGGTGACTGTAGCTTCACCCATATGTAAAATCATGCTTCTACGAGAGGCAGAGGGTACAACATTCAGTCAACCAGCGCTCCATTTGTTAATTTTGCAATAATTGTTATAAAAGGGGACTGATTGTTCGTTTGTACAGCATAACCCTGTGATTCCTCCGTTTCTCAGACGAGTACCAACCGCGTGACCACCGTAATCGACTCCAACGCGAACCTCAATCGCCTGGCGCAGGTATCGGATACGTCTCTCCATTCTGCACACTCTCTCGTTGCTCTGATCAGCGAGAGTGTGCAGAATGGAGAGAGCTACTATTCGGTATTTTAAACAGAACCAAGTTCCCTCTCAAACCCGTCTCATCTAGCGCACATCCCTTCCTCATCTCCAGGCCTGTCTGGTCTCCGTCTTCTCTCCTACCTTCGCTTGGGCCACTCGAGACGGCGCCGCTCAGATCACAATCGGCCACTTCTATGGAAGCAGTGAAAGAAGAAGAAGTATCTGAGCAAGGTGAGGGACAAGCGATGCGATAGGGGACTGGAGAGGATACTACTGTAGCGACTTCACAGTCACTACTCTTTATGTCGTCATTCTTACGCAATCCATTCCATATTTTCTTTCCCAATCCAATACTACACGTCATCATGCCCATCTCTCTTCAATCCACCCGCACTCCATCCCATTAGCATACGAACTTCTCATTCCTCACGTCCCCAATTCAATTATCCCTCGCTTTGCATACGCCCCGCCCTAATCCCATCTGTTGTTCCCTCACAGGAGACGATTTGCATTCCATTAAGAGTATGCATTCCTCTTGTGACACGTCAGCAGAGGGGGTATAAAAGGGCCTCTCCTCCCTTCCCTCCCCAGAGCAAGAGCAACGCCGTCTTCTCTCCTCACTCGGTTGTGAGCCCAATTCAGGGCACTCTCCCTTCCACCTCCGATCCGATCTAGGATCCCATCCAATCTCCAAGACACCAGTCCTCTACAGTATCCATCCAAGGGTCTCAGACCCCTCCACTTCGCTGATCAACCACGGATCCCATCCAATCATTAGGTCCCTTCCTTCCATTCCACCCACTCTAGTCTTCTCCTTCCACTTCCATCACCGTACCCCTACCTTCCCCGTCCCCTCTCTTCTTTCCTACTGTATTAATAAATGATTAGTATTTAAGCTCCGTCCCATCCACAGTGCACCTATCGCTACAGTACACCTAGCCTCTACCGTATACCTAGCCTCCTCTCCCTTACTGTCTTCCCTTCTTATCTCTCTGTCTCTTCTATCCTAGCCTCCTTTCTCAACCCACTCCCCACAGCGCTCTAAGCTTTATCCTGTTCTACCCAAAGTATCGTGGTATCGCTACTTCGCATAACTACAGGCTACTGAGTGGGAGAGGGTTACGGTACTTTTAAGTATTAAAATAGATGAAGCAATGGCTGTATTGTGACGCTAAGTGCATAAGGGCGTTGCCATTGGATGAGGCGAAATGCGATAGTGTGCAGAGTGGAGAGACCTACTATTCGATCCTGCATCCCTATTGCCAAGCAATGACGCAATTCACTGATTTCCTAGTAATGACACATCCAGAAAAATAATCGTCAAATTACCTAATGATGACGTCATCTCAGATTCGTTGTCTCACGGACACGGGCGCCTATCGCTTCAGTCGCAGTGACCAATACGACTGTGTGGAGTTGGTCGGACTGACGCCCGGAGAGACATGCCACCTCATCAGACCCAAGAGTGAGACTACTGTACTGGGATACTGTAGGTTGCCGGGCCGAAAACTATCTCTCTCCATTTTGCACACCTTATGTTGCCAGTAGCTGGCAAGTGGGTGTGCAGATTGGAGAGAGAGCTATTCGATTTAGTCTTTATTACAGGAGTATTGCCGATTTTTAGCAAATCAAGCATGTGATTTAACTAATTCTACCGTGCCCCGAGCTCTCTATCGTATGACATACCGTAATCTCTCAGACCAGTCCATCTCCGATTGGATCGCGTCGGCCTCTGGCAGTCTACTCGACGGCATCATCGCCATCTGCCCAAAACGAAGGAGATTACGGTAAGCGATCGAGATCTGACTAAAGTATTCCGTTTGATCGATAACTGACCTTATTCCCAAGGTTTCCGTGCCTCTCTTCACCGTGGAGACTCCGATGCGTCTGGCGAGGTGGGATAGAGATTAGGGATGTAATTTCGGCTCACTCCATTTTGCACACTATCTCGCTTCAGAGAAACGATTGAGGTGTGCTGAATGGAGAGAGTCGAAAACCATCTCTAGTGATGATGCAATACTTTATTATTGCATAATTATGACGAAATGCTCTCCAGGCCGCTTCGATGGCTCGCGGTCGCTTCTCTCTCTGGCGACTCTTCGACCGAGAGAAGTTCGTTTTGTTGCGGGATCGAATAATAGCTCTCTCCATTATGCACACTCTTCCGGTGCTCTGATCTATGATAATGCGCACAAATGGAGAGAGCGGGAGATCCAGGATCACTAGTTTACGTCATGTTTGTTTTTATCCGGAGTTGATGTTATATGCGCACATTTACCAAGATACCTCTAACAAAGCAACGAACACGAACACGATAGAATTGTGTTTCACGAACCAAATAGAAATTAGCGAGCGCACGAATGAATGATTCCATTATCTTCCATCGACCAAGAAATATTTATAATGGATGAGTGATCATACAAAAACCATCAAAATAAATAAATAAATAACTATTCAGATGCAAGCTGACGCGCATCTTCTACTCGAACAGTGACGACTCGTTGTGCACTCTCCCGCTCTGGACCACTACCATCAGACCGTATTCGAGGTATATTGTAGATGGGGACGAGTTATTGATTGGAACCTGGCACCGAGCAGGAAAGTAGTTTCGGTTTCAAGCCTCTCCATTCTGCTCACTTTTTCCTCTGCCTTGCCGGCGAAAGTGCTTAGAGATCCATAACGAGACATCATTACTATTCGGAACAGTAGCGTATAGTGCTTCCGGATCGAAAAGTGCTCTCTCCGTTGTGTACACTCTCTGCCGGTCAGATATACCACAGAGTGTGCAGAATGGAGAGCGTTACTCTTCAATCTGGCAACTTTATTAGAAACAGCCTCCGTATTGTTTTTAAAAATTCATTATTAATATTCCGCAGCTCTCTACAAAGTTGCCGTCGGCCGGGCCACCCGAAGGGAACAACAACAACGATAAGGAGGAGATGCCCAAAACGGATATTGAGAGGGTGAGATTGACTAGGGATGACGAAATAACTTATTGTCTAATGATGACGTAATTTCAGCTGGACGAAATCTCGAAGCAAGGCTAAGTATTTAGGGTTGACCCAATAGCATCCCTCTCCATACTATCTCGTCTGTCTGATCGACGAGATAGTGTGCAGAATGGAGAGAGCTACTATTCGATCGGCAGCATTAGTGCACATTGTTTATTGTTTAACTAATTAGCTAATCAACATATTAACTTTTAAATCAATCAATAAATTCAGCTGGCGAGTGGCACGGATAGGGCGCAGAAGCCGATCTAACACAAGGTACGGTAGCATCTCGGAGTACTGTAATTCCCACGGCAATCAACGAATGGAACGACAAACTCTCTGACTTTGGTGGTCGATTATTCAGAGGATGAGTAGTGATGAATATTGTTGCCGAATCGAATCGCTGCTCTCTCCATTCGGCACACTCTTGATTTCTCTGAGGGTATGCAGAATGGAGAGAGCACTATTCGACCCTTAATCACTAGTGATCAAGTCACGATGAGTTGTCATCACTTAACGATTACATTCGGTAACATCACGGAGTACTGTAACTTCTGGGGCACAATAACAAACAACTACGTGCCTTGATGGCCCATCATTCTGTCTATGTACAAGATTTCGTAGTGATGACGTAATCATGTCATAGTGATGACGCCACCCCATTCCAGCTGGAAGACTGCACTCACGGAGTGTGGGCGGAGGAAGTCAAGCCCGCAGCGCCTCCCAAGAAGGAGAGACGAGGTTAGGGAAGGGGATACGGTAGGGTACGGTAGATCGAGGAATACGGTAGACTTTAGGATTCTTTGCTATATCAAAGATTCATGGATGAAAAAGTAAAAAAATTTCAATAATAATTAAGTAATTCAGTGACATGGCGGGCAAGCTCTCCTTCGACACGCCATTTCTCTTCGTCGTGAGAAAGCAGTCAGTTTCAATCTCTTTTTTGAAGTGTTGCCGGATCGACTAGTAGATGTCTCCATTCTGCACACTCTTTCTTAGTGGCAAGAAATAGTGCGTAATGCATTAATTCGATCTGTGTTCCTAACGTTTCAGTGCCAATGATGGAATAGTAGTATGTTCATTGGGAAACCTTGAGACGGACTGATCAATTTCCGGTCCTGACTTTCTCTATTTGACGGCTTTCCAGGACCGGGAAGAAGTCGCACCTTCCGGTCGCCATCGGCATCTTCACCAACGCCGACAGCTGCGAGCAGGGCGAGGGGGCCGACCACCGACTGAACCCCAGCTCCGGGCATTTGCCGGCTCGAAGGAATTCCCGGCCCTCGCACATAATTACCCTTATCTCTTGTCAGCATTCGATAAATGTTTCCGAATGAGCACTTGTAACCGTATCAAAGACCAATCAGACGTTGTCCCCACTCTCATCTCTCCCGATGGATCACATGGTACTTCCGATATTTCTAAGGCTTGTGAACTTGCTCGTCATTTCTCTGACTCATACATAGAGACCACAGGTTCCGCTCACTTGGGAGGGATAGAGAATGCCCGCTCCGGCATATCGGGTTCTCAACTAAATCAGCCGATTAATGGCGCGTTATGTAGAAAAAAATATATATAGCTAAATCGTGAGCTAAATCGCCGTTTTGGGCTGACTTGCGCCATTCAAACGAGGAGATCGATATTCCCGACTGACAATAGCGTCTATTCCAGGTAATCAGCGTGGAGCTAAAGGCTTTTACTAAACGATCAGAGTGGTTTAGTTAGGTGGAGCGACCTGCAGAAACCGCAGTGGGTTGAAAATCGAGCTAAATCGCCGTTTTGGGCTGACTCGCGCCATTCAAAGAGATCGATATTCCCGACTGACAATAGCGCCTATTCCAGGTAATCAGCGTGGAGCTAAAGGCTTTTACTAAACGATCAGAGTGGTTTAGTTAGTGGAGCGACCTGCAGAAACCGCAGTGGGTGAAAATCGAGCTAAATCGCCTGGCTCGTCAAAAGTATTCGAATGCCAAAACAAAAATGACATCCCTTTCGAGCTCGGCTTATGTGGAGCGACCTGCAGAAACCGCAGTGGGTGAAAATCGAGCTAAATCGCCGTTTTGGGCTGACTCGCGCCATGCAAACGAGGAGATCGATATTTTCCGTTCTTGACGTAGCGAGACATAGCGAGGCGTAGCGGGCTCGTATCCCTCCCCCTCCTCTCCCTCCAAGGTAGCGGGCTCGTAATAGAAAGAGCGCGCGTAGCGATCCTGTTTACCCCGAATAGCCAACACTAATTCCCGACTGACAATAGCGCCTATTCCAGGTAATCAGCGTGGAGCTAAGGGCTTTTACTAAACGATCAGAGTGGTTTAGTTAGGTGGAGCGACCTGCAGAAACAGCAGTGGGTGAAAATCGAGCTAAATCGCCGTTTTGGGCTGACTCGCGCCATTCAAATGAGAGGAGATCGATATTCCCGACTGACAATAGCGCCTATTCCAGGTAATCAGCGTGGAGCTAAAGGCTTTTACTAAACGATCAGTGGTTAGTTAGGTGGAGCGACCTGCAGAAACCGCAGTGGTGGAAAATCGAGATAATCGCCGTTTTGGGCTGACTTGCGCCATTCAAAACGAGGAGATCGATATTCCCGACTGACAATAGCGTCCTATTCCAGGTAATCAGCGTGGAGCTAAAGGCTTTTTACTAAACGATCAGAGTGGTTCTAGTTAGGTGGAGCGACCTGCAGAAACCGCAGTGGGTGAAAATCGAACTAAATCGCCGTTTTGGGCTCACTCGCGCCATTCAAACGAGGAGATCGATATTTCCGACTGACAATAGCGCCTATTCCAGGTAATCAGCGTGGAGCTGAAGGATTTTACTAAACGATCAGAGTGGTTTAGTTAGGTGGAGCGACCTGCAGAAACCGCAGTGGGTGAAAATCGAGCTAAATCGCCGTTTTGGGCTGACTCTCGCCATTCAAACGAGGAGATCGATATTCCCGATAGGGTTGGCAAAACGATAACGAGATAGCGAGCCAAACCCGCCGCACCTAGCGCGCGCCCTCTTCTCATCATAAAAATCCTTCAGCTCCACGCTGATTACCTGGAATAGGCCGCTATTGTCAGTCGGAAATATCGATCTCCTCTCGTTTGAATGGCGCGAGTCAGCCCAAAACGGCGATTTATCTCGATTTTCACCCACTGCGGTTTCTGCAGGTCGCTGCACATAAGCCGAGCTCGAAAAGGGATGTCATTTTTGTTTTGGCATTCGAATACTTTTGACGAGCCAGGCGATTTAGCTCGATTTTCACCCACTGCGGTTTCTGCAGGTCGCTCCACCTAACTAAACCACTCTGATCGTTTAGTAAAAGCCTTTAGCTCCACGCTGATTACCTGGAAATAGGCGCTATTGTCAGTCGGGAATATCGATCTCGTTTGAATGGCGCGAGTCAGCCCAAAACGGCGATTTAGCTCGATTTTCACCCACTGCGGTTTCTGCAGGTCGCTCCACCTAACTAAACCACTCTGATCGTTTAGTAAAAGCCTTTAGCTCCACGCTGATTACCTGGAATAGGCGCTATTGTCAGTCGGGAATATCGATCTCCTCGTTTGAATGGTCTCAACTCACTCTTCATTCAATCACTGGCATCACTCGCGTTCTTTCTATTGATTATTTAATTACTTATTCACTATTTTTATTTAAACATGATTGTAGATGACCTCAAAAATGACCCAAAAAAGAAAGCGCCGGTGATCCCGAGGTCGCTCAAGAAGAAGTGGCAACTCAATTTGATTATTGGCATGTCCTCTGTAGATAAAAATTCGTTCTGCGTTAAAAAAATGTTCAGATACACGCATAAGTTGTTTAAAAATAAGTTAAACCACATTCTTTTATTCATATTAGCCAGAAAATGTGAAATAAAGCGAAAGAAAAAATAATAGAACATGAATATTAAATCTGACACAAGTCAACGACTCAGCTCTAAATTGGGATTACTGTAGAAGGGCATCGCGCCGTTGAAAAATAGCAATTGCCCTCTTGTTGAGAAAATGATGAATCCAATGCGCTTTGCATTTTTCAAATATGTTGCGTTCTCGTTTGTCTGAAATTGTAGTCTGGGCATGGCAATGGGCATGGCGTCTGACTGGCATGCGACACAGGCAGGTTCGACTCCCGCCCGCAGGTGATGTCTTGCAAGAGGTAGAGAAAGGCGCGCGCCCCAACCACTAGTCTCCGTCAAGCGTTCCCTGCGGTAGGCCGCCCTGGCCTAATGGGCATGGCGTCTGACAGGCATGGCATGCCGACGCAGGCAGGCTCGACTCCGCCGAGAGAGATTCGAACGTTCACAAATGACCTCAAACCTCGAGAAGCTTCAGAACTTTCCCATGCCTGAAGAAACTTCTATTCTAGGGTCACGTTCTTGTCAATACTTTCAAACTTGTACCCAGATCGCCATTTTTAGGGGCTCGGATACTCCGACTTCAGATATTCTCCAAACTCTTTGTTACTGGATACGCCGATAAAGTCTAGGAAACGCCTAAAACCGATGATATTGTAGAATCAATATGAATGATGAAATGAACCTTCTGGATAATTGTTCTGTCGTCCTCATCTAGATCAGACCATTTTTGACAGATGGAAATGTGCTGGAACGAAAGCTGTGACTGAATGGACACATGTGATTAACCGATCTCGCTCTTCACGTGGCATAGCTTGTTGATAAAGGTTAGTATTAAGGAACGACTGATGTGCCTGAATTATTGATTGACTTTCTCTCATTACTATGCGGCTGACGTATTTCAAAAGTTCAGTTGCATTTCTTGATCTAATTCCTTCAATTTATTCTAGAAGCTCCTGAAAGATAACTGAAGTCGGTCAAACATAGACAATCGGGAAAGTTTGAAATCAGCAAACCTTGAAGCTCTCACGAATAATTCGATCGATGTTATCAAAAGTAACATTGAACGGCGAATCAACGACAATAAGGCGGAGGTTGTCTCTCAACTGGTCGAGATTCTGAATAACTTTAATTTGAATAATACATAGCAGTTTTGGCCCAATCGATGTTAGGATACCAATTGTATTCATTGTAAAATCTGCCGCTGAACTTACTGATAAATAAGAAGCAGATAAAAATTGTTGAATACAATAGCCTCACCTTGGGGTCATACAACGGCTTTCTGTAGCCAAATCCGATAAACTCGATACAGCCTGATCCTCAAGAGGAAGTTTATCCAGCTTGAAATAGAAAGTTTCTTCGAGATTCAGAATGTCATATGGTGCAAAAGCATCATATTCTCTTAACATTTTGTATTCTCAAATGGAACCTACTTCGAAGAAGGCATTCGAACTTGAGTCCTTCGTCTGTGTCAACTGTAGTGGGCTAGAAGAGTATTGACAAAGAGTGAGATACAGTAGACTAGAAGAAACATTGAAATACTGACTGACGCGTTTTCATTCTGATATTTATACTGAATGAACGATTGAGCAAGTACAGTGAAATAAAGGAATGTTTATACAGAAATGGGTAACTAATATAAACAAATCCTTCTGTTCAGACGGATACTGTGAAATACATCACGGGATTCAATTATCGACATCATATTTCAAGTGAAATGATTCATTAATCTAAAAATAGATAAAGTTTACTAATAGTGCTCAACAGTTTAATCAGGGCTAATATTGCGTTGACGAGTTCATTTTGTCTTCGATTTCAATTTTTTAAAGCATGAATTTATCATTGGCATTTTGAATTACATTTGCAAAATACATCCAAGAGAGGTGGTTGGTTCAAGGGTATCCCAAAATGAGGTGCGGCTTAAGCCGAGTTCTATTAGGTTGGTGCATAATTCTTGCTGCGTTTTTAAAAATTAAAGATGCCTAGCTCTTTCGATTTTGACCGATCACCTCTCGGTTTTCCATCATAATTGAAGCCTTCAATGTTCTCTTCAGCGCACGATAACTCAGATCAC
>BTSX01000022.1:0-46811 GCA_036245825.1 Pristionchus entomophagus
GTGAGGAAGTTCTTTGTACGATAAACCTAATCTGTTCTTATCGGCTTAATCTCCGGTACGTTACCTATTGGTAACATCGAGATTAACTGATTTTTGAAACCGGATCGGTTTGCAGGGGCTTGCTCCTCGCCGATCACGGGTCGGCCTGGTATTGCACTGCCTCCAGGATCGGCCCTTCCCTCCGGGGAAAGTAAATGTGAAAGCGAAATTTGCTGATTCGACCAACAAAAAATGGACAGGGGATTCTAAAAAAAGATGCCTTAAAATGAGAAAAAAGTATCGATTTTTTCTACGGAATTTTCGAAATCACAAATGTGGGCAGAACAGGTGTTAGCAGGGGTCGTATGGGGCCCCGCAACTGCCCGGTTACTCGCAGGGAACCCCTCTATGATCGTGCGAAAGAACGGAGTCGAAAGCTGCAGCGGTTCGGCCGGTACGCGAAATTTAAGCTCCGCCCCATAAGATAGGCTAAATGGGAGGAAATCTTAAAAGGACATAACTCGTGATTACGATATGATGACGTAATAGATTCGGTCCGCAAAGAGCTTCATCAGATTCTACGATGAAAAATACACAAAATATCTGAAAATAGGACCATATAAATCATATGTTCATGGATAGACATATCGATGTTTAAGAAAAATGAAAGCATTTTTCACTTTTTGAGCCAGAACTCGCGTCGGAATAGCTCAAATCAAGTTTCCTTTAGCGACTTTTTCATAACTTTCGATGCTCTTTCGAATGATATATCACATGATACCGAACTCTCGAGTTTGAAATTATCGATTTTTGGAATCTTGGGTGCTGTTAGCATTTTGCTTTTTTGGCAAATTATTAATTAGTTGTTTTTATCGATAGCGACAAAGATTTGGCATGGTTCGCAGTGTTTTTGGCGAAAAATCGGAAGAACGGACGAGCCATGTACCCGCTGGCCGGGAATCGCCCCGTTGTGTAAGGGTTAGAGTGCACGCGAGCGATAACTGAGTGGCTGCCAGTTCAGCGTTGGTTTAATTACCCAAGTTTGAGGTACCGATTCGATCTGGCTCGTTGTGAAAGACGTGGCCTTCAATAATACCTAAATTTTGGACCGGGCTGCCTAGGCGACCCCAACAATCGGTGTGATATTTAGCATAGCGGATTGTTCCACATGGATATTTTGCATACTGGGTTGTTCGATATGCAATCAGATTTCGAAAAAAATGTCCAGAAATCAGCTCCTGATTATAGGAATCCGTGCGGACTCTGTACGGCTGAAGAAACGAGTCCAGTTTATCGCCTTTCAGCGAGTCATTTAGGGGCAGAGTCGAGAGACGGTCGGACAGGACACTTACCCGGCCGTGCTAGGGCACAAAAAGCTTATTTACGGTCACTTTTCGCTCCAGAAAGTATCGCTTCTCGGCCTTTTGGCTAAGATCAAAATGTAGTATCTGTTCTTATCGGCTTAATCTCCGGTACGTTACCTATTGGTAACATCGAGATTAACTGATTTTTGAAACCGGATCGGTTTGCAGGGGCTTGCTCCTCGCCGATCACGGGTCGGCCTGGTATTGCACTGCCTCCAGGATCGGCCCTTCCCTCCGGGGAAAGTAAATGTGAAAGCGAAATTTGCTGATTCGACCAACAAAAAATGGACAGGGGATTCTAAAAAAAGATGCCTTAAAATGAGAAAAAAGTATCGATTTTTTCTACGGAATTTTCGAAATCACAAATGTGGGCAGAACAGGTGTTAGCAGGGGTCGTATGGGGCCCCGCAACTGCCCGGTTACTCGCAGGGAACCCCTCTATGATCGTGCGAAAGAACGGAGTCGAAAGCTGCAGCGGTTCGGCCGGTACGCGAAATTTAAGCTCCGCCCCATAAGATAGGCTAAATGGGAGGAAATCTTAAAAGGACATAACTCGTGATTACGATATGATGACGTAATAGATTCGGTCCGCAAAGAGCTTCATCAGATTCTACGATGAAAAATACACAAAATATCTGAAAATAGGACCATATAAATCATATGTTCATGGATAGACATATCGATGTTAAGAAAAATGAAAGCATTTTTCACTTTTTGAGCCAGAACTCGCGTCGGAATAGCTCAAATCAAGTTTCCTTTAGCGACTTTTTCATAACTTTCGATGCTCTTTCGAATGATATATCACATGATACCGAACTCTCGAGTTTGAAATTATCGATTTTTGGAATCTTGGGTGCTGTTAGCATTTTGCTTTTTGGCAAATTATTAATTAGTTGTTTTTATCGATAGCGACAAAGATTTGGCATGGTTCGCAGTGTTTTTGGCGAAAAATCGGAAGAACGGACGAGCCATGTACCCGCTGGCCGGGAATCGCCCCGTTGTGTAAGGGTTAGAGTGCACGCGAGCGATAACTGAGTGGCTGCCAGTTCAGCGTTGGTTTAATTACCCAAGTTTGAGGTACCGATTCGATCTGGCTCGTTGTGAAAGACGTGGCCTTCAATAATACCTAAATTTTGGACCGGGCTGCCTAGGCGACCCCAACAATCGGTGTGATATTTAGCATAGCGGATTGTTCCACATGGATATTTTGCATACTGGGTTGTTCGATATGCAATCAGATTTCGAAAAAAATGTCCAGAAATCAGCTCCTGATTATAGGAATCCGTGCGGACTCTGTACGGCTGAAGAAACGAGTCCAGTTTATCGCCTTTCAGCGAGTCATTTAGGGGCAGAGTCGAGAGACGGTCGGACAGGACACTTACCCGGCCGTGCTAGGGCACAAAAAGCTTATTTACGGTCACTTTTCGCTCCAGAAAGTATCGCTTCTCGGCCTTTTGGCTAAGATCAAAGTGTAGTATCTGTTCTTATCGGCTTAATCTCCGGTACGTTACCTATTGGTAACATCGAGATTAACTGATTTTTGAAACCGGATCGGTTTGCAGGGGCTTGCTCCTCGCCGATCACGGGTCGGCCTGGTATTGCACTGCCTCCAGGATCGGCCCTTCCCTCCGGGGAAAGTAAATGTGAAAGCGAAATTTGCTGATTCGACCAACAAAAAATGGACAGGGGATTCTAAAAAAAGATGCCTTAAAATGAGAAAAAAGTATCGATTTTTTCTACGGAATTTTCGAAATCACAAATGTGGGCAGAACAGGTGTTAGCAGGGGTCGTATGGGGCCCCGCAACTGCCCGGTTACTCGCAGGGAACCCCTCTATGATCGTGCGAAAGAACGGAGTCGAAAGCTGCAGCGGTTCGGCCGGTACGCGAAATTTAAGCTCCGCCCCATAAGATAGGCTAAATGGGAGGAAATCTTAAAAGGACATAACTCGTGATTACGATATGATGACGTAATAGATTCGGTCCGCAAAGAGCTTCATCAGATTCTACGATGAAAAATACACAAAATATCTGAAAATAGGACCATATAAATCATATGTTCATGGATAGACATATCGATGTTTAAGAAAAATGAAAGCATTTTTCACTTTTTGAGCCAGAACTCGCGTCGGAATAGCTCAAATCAAGTTTCCTTTAGCGACTTTTTCATAACTTTCGATGCTCTTTCGAATGATATATCACATGATACCGAACTCTCGAGTTTGAAATTATCGATTTTTGGAATCTTGGGTGCTGTTAGCATTTTGCTTTTTTGGCAAATTATTAATTAGTTGTTTTTATCGATAGCGACAAAGATTTGGCATGGTTCGCAGTGTTTTTGGCGAAAAATCGGAAGAACGGACGAGCCATGTACCCGCTGGCCGGGAATCGCCCCGTTGTGTAAGGGTTAGAGTGCACGCGAGCGATAACTGAGTGGCTGCCAGTTCAGCGTTGGTTTAATTACCCAAGTTTGAGGTACCGATTCGATCTGGCTCGTTGTGAAAGACGTGGCCTTCAATAATACCTAAATTTTGGACCGGGCTGCCTAGGCGACCCCAACAATCGGTGTGATATTTAGCATAGCGGATTGTTCCACATGGATATTTTGCATACTGGGTTGTTCGATATGCAATCAGATTTCGAAAAAAATGTCCAGAAATCAGCTCCTGATTATAGGAATCCGTGCGGACTCTGTACGGCTGAAGAAACGAGTCCAGTTTATCGCCTTTCAGCGAGTCATTTAGGGGCAGAGTCGAGAGACGGTCGGACAGGACACTTACCCGGCCGTGCTAGGGCACAAAAAGCTTATTTACGGTCACTTTTCGCTCCAGAAAGTATCGCTTCTCGGCCTTTTGGCTAAGATCAAAGTGTAGTATCTGTTCTTATCGGCTTAATCTCCGGTACGTTACCTATTGGTAACATCGAGATTAACTGATTTTTGAAACCGGATCGGTTTGCAGGGGCTTGCTCCTCGCCGATCACGGGTCGGCCTGGTATTGCACTGCCTCCAGGATCGGCCCTTCCCTCCGGGGAAAGTAAATGTGAAAGCGAAATTTGCTGATTCGACCAACAAAAAATGGACAGGGGATTCTAAAAAAAGATGCCTTAAAATGAGAAAAAAGTATCGATTTTTTCTACGGAATTTTCGAAATCACAAATGTGGGCAGAACAGGTGTTAGCAGGGGTCGTATGGGGCCCCGCAACTGCCCGGTTACTCGCAGGGAACCCCTCTATGATCGTGCGAAAGAACGGAGTCGAAAGCTGCAGCGGTTCGGCCGGTACGCGAAATTTAAGCTCCGCCCCATAAGATAGGCTAAATGGGAGGAAATCTTAAAAGGACATAACTCGTGATTACGATATGATGACGTAATAGATTCGGTCCGCAAAGAGCTTCATCAGATTCTACGATGAAAAATACACAAAATATCTGAAAATAGGACCATATAAATCATATGTTCATGGATAGACATATCGATGTTTAAGAAAAATGAAAGCATTTTTCACTTTTTGAGCCAGAACTCGCGTCGGAATAGCTCAAATCAAGTTTCCTTTAGCGACTTTTTCATAACTTTCGATGCTCTTTCGAATGATATATCACATGATACCGAACTCTCGAGTTTGAAATTATCGATTTTTGGAATCTTGGGTGCTGTTAGCATTTTGCTTTTTTGGCAAATTATTAATTAGTTGTTTTTATCGATAGCGACAAAGATTTGGCATGGTTCGCAGTGTTTTTGGCGAAAAATCGGAAGAACGGACGAGCCATGTACCCGCTGGCCGGGAATCGCCCCGTTGTGTAAGGGTTAGAGTGCACGCGAGCGATAACTGAGTGGCTGCCAGTTCAGCGTTGGTTTAATTACCCAAGTTTGAGGTACCGATTCGATCTGGCTCGTTGTGAAAGACGTGGCCTTCAATAATACCTAAATTTTGGACCGGGCTGCCTAGGCGACCCCAACAATCGGTGTGATATTTAGCATAGCGGATTGTTCCACATGGATATTTTGCATACTGGGTTGTTCGATATGCAATCAGATTTCGAAAAAAATGTCCAGAAATCAGCTCCTGATTATAGGAATCCGTGCGGACTCTGTACGGCTGAAGAAACGAGTCCAGTTTATCGCCTTTCAGCGAGTCATTTAGGGGCAGAGTCGAGAGACGGTCGGACAGGACACTTACCCGGCCGTGCTAGGGCACAAAAAGCTTATTTACGGTCACTTTTCGCTCCAGAAAGTATCGCTTCTCGGCCTTTTGGCTAAGATCAAAGTGTAGTATCTGTTCTTATCGGCTTAATCTCCGGTACGTTACCTATTGGTAACATCGAGATTAACTGATTTTTGAAACCGGATCGGTTTGCAGGGGCTTGCTCCTCGCCGATCACGGGTCGGCCTGGTATTGCACTGCCTCCAGGATCGGCCCTTCCCTCCGGGGAAAGTAAATGTGAAAGCGAAATTTGCTGATTCGACCAACAAAAAATGGACAGGGGATTCTAAAAAAAGATGCCTTAAAATGAGAAAAAAGTATCGATTTTTTCTACGGAATTTTCGAAATCACAAATGTGGGCAGAACAGGTGTTAGCAGGGGTCGTATGGGGCCCCGCAACTGCCCGGTTACTCGCAGGGAACCCCTCTATGATCGTGCGAAAGAACGGAGTCGAAAGCTGCAGCGGTTCGGCCGGTACGCGAAATTTAAGCTCCGCCCCATAAGATAGGCTAAATGGGAGGAAATCTTAAAAGGACATAACTCGTGATTACGATATGATGACGTAATAGATTCGGTCCGCAAAGAGCTTCATCAGATTCTACGATGAAAAATACACAAAATATCTGAAAATAGGACCATATAAATCATATGTTCATGGATAGACATATCGATGTTTAAGAAAAATGAAAGCATTTTTCACTTTTTGAGCCAGAACTCGCGTCGGAATAGCTCAAATCAAGTTTCCTTTAGCGACTTTTTCATAACTTTCGATGCTCTTTCGAATGATATATCACATGATACCGAACTCTCGAGTTTGAAATTATCGATTTTTGGAATCTTGGGTGCTGTTAGCATTTTGCTTTTTTGGCAAATTATTAATTAGTTGTTTTTATCGATAGCGACAAGATTTGGCATGGTTCGCAGTGTTTTTGGCGAAAAATCGGAAGAACGGACGAGCCATGTACCCGCTGGCCGGGAATCGCCCCGTTGTGTAAGGGTTAGAGTGCACGCGAGCGATAACTGAGTGGCTGCCAGTTCAGCGTTGGTTTAATTACCCAAGTTTGAGGTACCGATTCGATCTGGCTCGTTGTGAAAGACGTGGCCTTCAATAATACCTAAATTTTGGACCGGGCTGCCTAGGCGACCCCAACAATCGGTGTGATATTTAGCATAGCGGATTGTTCCACATGGATATTTTGCATACTGGGTTGTTCGATATGCAATCAGATTTCGAAAAAAATGTCCAGAAATCAGCTCCTGATTATAGGAATCCGTGCGGACTCTGTACGGCTGAAGAAACGAGTCCAGTTTATCGCCTTTCAGCGAGTCATTTAGGGGCAGAGTCGAGAGACGGTCGGACAGGACACTTACCCGGCCGTGCTAGGGCACAAAAAGCTTATTTACGGTCACTTTTCGCTCCAGAAAGTATCGCTTCTCGGCCTTTTGGCTAAGATCAAAGTGTAGTATCTGTTCTTATCGGCTTAATCTCCGGTACGTTACCTATTGGTAACATCGAGATTAACTGATTTTTGAAACCGGATCGGTTTGCAGGGGCTTGCTCCTCGCCGATCACGGGTCGGCCTGGTATTGCACTGCCTCCAGGATCGGCCCTTCCCTCCGGGGAAAGTAAATGTGAAAGCGAAATTTGCTGATTCGACCAACAAAAAATGGACAGGGGATTCTAAAAAAAGATGCCTTAAAATGAGAAAAAAGTATCGATTTTTTCTACGGAATTTTCGAAATCACAAATGTGGGCAGAACAGGTGTTAGCAGGGGTCGTATGGGGCCCCGCAACTGCCCGGTTACTCGCAGGGAACCCCTCTATGATCGTGCGAAAGAACGGAGTCGAAAGCTGCAGCGGTTCGGCCGGTACGCGAAATTTAAGCTCCGCCCCATAAGATAGGCTAAATGGGAGGAAATCTTAAAAGGACATAACTCGTGATTACGATATGATGACGTAATAGATTCGGTCCGCAAAGAGCTTCATCAGATTCTACGATGAAAAATACACAAAATATCTGAAAATAGGACCATATAAATCATATGTTCATGGATAGACATATCGATGTTTAAGAAAAATGAAAGCATTTTTCACTTTTTGAGCCAGAACTCGCGTCGGAATAGCTCAAATCAAGTTTCCTTTAGCGACTTTTTCATAACTTTCGATGCTCTTTCGAATGATATATCACATGATACCGAACTCTCGAGTTTGAAATTATCGATTTTTGGAATCTTGGGTGCTGTTAGCATTTTGCTTTTTTGGCAAATTATTAATTAGTTGTTTTTATCGATAGCGACAAGATTTGGCATGGTTCGCAGTGTTTTTGGCGAAAAATCGGAAGAACGGACGAGCCATGTACCCGCTGGCCGGGAATCGCCCCGTTGTGTAAGGGTTAGAGTGCACGCGAGCGATAACTGAGTGGCTGCCAGTTCAGCGTTGGTTTAATTACCCAAGTTTGAGGTACCGATTCGATCTGGCTCGTTGTGAAAGACGTGGCCTTCAATAATACCTAAATTTTGGACCGGGCTGCCTAGGCGACCCCAACAATCGGTGTGATATTTAGCATAGCGGATTGTTCCACATGGATATTTTGCATACTGGGTTGTTCGATATGCAATCAGATTTCGAAAAAAATGTCCAGAAATCAGCTCCTGATTATAGGAATCCGTGCGGACTCTGTACGGCTGAAGAAACGAGTCCAGTTTATCGCCTTTCAGCGAGTCATTTAGGGGCAGAGTCGAGAGACGGTCGGACAGGACACTTACCCGGCCGTGCTAGGGCACAAAAAGCTTATTTACGGTCACTTTTCGCTCCAGAAAGTATCGCTTCTCGGCCTTTTGGCTAAGATCAAAGTGTAGTATCTGTTCTTATCGGCTTAATCTCCGGTACGTTACCTATTGGTAACATCGAGATTAACTGATTTTTGAAACCGGATCGGTTTGCAGGGGCTTGCTCCTCGCCGATCACGGGTCGGCCTGGTATTGCACTGCCTCCAGGATCGGCCCTTCCCTCCGGGGAAAGTAAATGTGAAAGCGAAATTTGCTGATTCGACCAACAAAAAATGGACAGGGGATTCTAAAAAAAGATGCCTTAAAATGAGAAAAAAGTATCGATTTTTTCTACGGAATTTTCGAAATCACAAATGTGGGCAGAACAGGTGTTAGCAGGGGTCGTATGGGGCCCCGCAACTGCCCGGTTACTCGCAGGGAACCCCTCTATGATCGTGCGAAAGAACGGAGTCGAAAGCTGCAGCGGTTCGGCCGGTACGCGAAATTTAAGCTCCGCCCCATAAGATAGGCTAAATGGGAGGAAATCTTAAAAGGACATAACTCGTGATTACGATATGATGACGTAATAGATTCGGTCCGCAAAGAGCTTCATCAGATTCTACGATGAAAAATACACAAAATATCTGAAAATAGGACCATATAAATCATATGTTCATGGATAGACATATCGATGTTTAAGAAAAATGAAAGCATTTTTCACTTTTTGAGCCAGAACTCGCGTCGGAATAGCTCAAATCAAGTTTCCTTTAGCGACTTTTTCATAACTTTCGATGCTCTTTCGAATGATATATCACATGATACCGAACTCTCGAGTTTGAAATTATCGATTTTTGGAATCTTGGGTGCTGTTAGCATTTTGCTTTTTTGGCAAATTATTAATTAGTTGTTTTTATCGATAGCGACAAAGATTTGGCATGGTTCGCAGTGTTTTTGGCGAAAAATCGGAAGAACGGACGAGCCATGTACCCGCTGGCCGGGAATCGCCCCGTTGTGTAAGGGTTAGAGTGCACGCGAGCGATAACTGAGTGGCTGCCAGTTCAGCGTTGGTTTAATTACCCAAGTTTGAGGTACCGATTCGATCTGGCTCGTTGTGAAAGACGTGGCCTTCAATAATACCTAAATTTTGGACCGGGCTGCCTAGGCGACCCCAACAATCGGTGTGATATTTAGCATAGCGGATTGTTCCACATGGATATTTTGCATACTGGGTTGTTCGATATGCAATCAGATTTCGAAAAAAATGTCCAGAAATCAGCTCCTGATTATAGGAATCCGTGCGGACTCTGTACGGCTGAAGAAACGAGTCCAGTTTATCGCCTTTCAGCGAGTCATTTAGGGGCAGAGTCGAGAGACGGTCGGACAGGACACTTACCCGGCCGTGCTAGGGCACAAAAAGCTTATTTACGGTCACTTTTCGCTCCAGAAAGTATCGCTTCTCGGCCTTTTGGCTAAGATCAAAGTGTAGTATCTGTTCTTATCGGCTTAATCTCCGGTACGTTACCTATTGGTAACATCGAGATTAACTGATTTTTGAAACCGGATCGGTTTGCAGGGGCTTGCTCCTCGCCGATCACGGGTCGGCCTGGTATTGCACTGCCTCCAGGATCGGCCCTTCCCTCCGGGGAAAGTAAATGTGAAAGCGAAATTTGCTGATTCGACCAACAAAAAATGGACAGGGGATTCTAAAAAAAGATGCCTTAAAATGAGAAAAAAGTATCGATTTTTTCTACGGAATTTTCGAAATCACAAATGTGGGCAGAACAGGTGTTAGCAGGGGTCGTATGGGGCCCCGCAACTGCCCGGTTACTCGCAGGGAACCCCTCTATGATCGTGCGAAAGAACGGAGTCGAAAGCTGCAGCGGTTCGGCCGGTACGCGAAATTTAAGCTCCGCCCCATAAGATAGGCTAAATGGGAGGAAATCTTAAAAGGACATAACTCGTGATTACGATATGATGACGTAATAGATTCGGTCCGCAAAGAGCTTCATCAGATTCTACGATGAAAAATACACAAAATATCTGAAAATAGGACCATATAAATCATATGTTCATGGATAGACATATCGATGTTTAAGAAAAATGAAAGCATTTTTCACTTTTTGAGCCAGAACTCGCGTCGGAATAGCTCAAATCAAGTTTCCTTTAGCGACTTTTTCATAACTTTCGATGCTCTTTCGAATGATATATCACATGATACCGAACTCTCGAGTTTGAAATTATCGATTTTTGGAATCTTGGGTGCTGTTAGCATTTTGCTTTTTTGGCAAATTATTAATTAGTTGTTTTTATCGATAGCGACAAAGATTTGGCATGGTTCGCAGTGTTTTTGGCGAAAAATCGGAAGAACGGACGAGCCATGTACCCGCTGGCCGGGAATCGCCCCGTTGTGTAAGGGTTAGAGTGCACGCGAGCGATAACTGAGTGGCTGCCAGTTCAGCGTTGGTTTAATTACCCAAGTTTGAGGTACCGATTCGATCTGGCTCGTTGTGAAAGACGTGGCCTTCAATAATACCTAAATTTTGGACCGGGCTGCCTAGGCGACCCCAACAATCGGTGTGATATTTAGCATAGCGGATTGTTCCACATGGATATTTTGCATACTGGGTTGTTCGATATGCAATCAGATTTCGAAAAAAATGTCCAGAAATCAGCTCCTGATTATAGGAATCCGTGCGGACTCTGTACGGCTGAAGAAACGAGTCCAGTTTATCGCCTTTCAGCGAGTCATTTAGGGGCAGAGTCGAGAGACGGTCGGACAGGACACTTACCCGGCCGTGCTAGGGCACAAAAAGCTTATTTACGGTCACTTTTCGCTCCAGAAAGTATCGCTTCTCGGCCTTTTGGCTAAGATCAAAGTGTAGTATCTGTTCTTATCGGCTTAATCTCCGGTACGTTACCTATTGGTAACATCGAGATTAACTGATTTTTGAAACCGGATCGGTTTGCAGGGGCTTGCTCCTCGCCGATCACGGGTCGGCCTGGTATTGCACTGCCTCCAGGATCGGCCCTTCCCTCCGGGGAAAGTAAATGTGAAAGCGAAATTTGCTGATTCGACCAACAAAAAATGGACAGGGGATTCTAAAAAAAGATGCCTTAAAATGAGAAAAAAGTATCGATTTTTTCTACGGAATTTTCGAAATCACAAATGTGGGCAGAACAGGTGTTAGCAGGGGTCGTATGGGGCCCCGCAACTGCCCGGTTACTCGCAGGGAACCCCTCTATGATCGTGCGAAAGAACGGAGTCGAAAGCTGCAGCGGTTCGGCCGGTACGCGAAATTTAAGCTCCGCCCCATAAGATAGGCTAAATGGGAGGAAATCTTAAAAGGACATAACTCGTGATTACGATATGATGACGTAATAGATTCGGTCCGCAAAGAGCTTCATCAGATTCTACGATGAAAAATACACAAAATATCTGAAAATAGGACCATATAAATCATATGTTCATGGATAGACATATCGATGTTTAAGAAAAATGAAAGCATTTTTCACTTTTTGAGCCAGAACTCGCGTCGGAATAGCTCAAATCAAGTTTCCTTTAGCGACTTTTTCATAACTTTCGATGCTCTTTCGAATGATATATCACATGATACCGAACTCTCGAGTTTGAAATTATCGATTTTTGGAATCTTGGGTGCTGTTAGCATTTTGCTTTTTTGGCAAATTATTAATTAGTTGTTTTTATCGATAGCGACAAAGATTTGGCATGGTTCGCAGTGTTTTTGGCGAAAAATCGGAAGAACGGACGAGCCATGTACCCGCTGGCCGGGAATCGCCCCGTTGTGTAAGGGTTAGAGTGCACGCGAGCGATAACTGAGTGGCTGCCAGTTCAGCGTTGGTTTAATTACCCAAGTTTGAGGTACCGATTCGATCTGGCTCGTTGTGAAAGACGTGGCCTTCAATAATACCTAAATTTTGGACCGGGCTGCCTAGGCGACCCCAACAATCGGTGTGATATTTAGCATAGCGGATTGTTCCACATGGATATTTTGCATACTGGGTTGTTCGATATGCAATCAGATTTCGAAAAAAATGTCCAGAAATCAGCTCCTGATTATAGGAATCCGTGCGGACTCTGTACGGCTGAAGAAACGAGTCCAGTTTATCGCCTTTCAGCGAGTCATTTAGGGGCAGAGTCGAGAGACGGTCGGACAGGACACTTACCCGGCCGTGCTAGGGCACAAAAAGCTTATTTACGGTCACTTTTCGCTCCAGAAAGTATCGCTTCTCGGCCTTTTGGCTAAGATCAAAGTGTAGTATCTGTTCTTATCGGCTTAATCTCCGGTACGTTACCTATTGGTAACATCGAGATTAACTGATTTTTGAAACCGGATCGGTTTGCAGGGGCTTGCTCCTCGCCGATCACGGGTCGGCCTGGTATTGCACTGCCTCCAGGATCGGCCCTTCCCTCCGGGGAAAGTAAATGTGAAAGCGAAATTTGCTGATTCGACCAACAAAAAATGGACAGGGGATTCTAAAAAAAGATGCCTTAAAATGAGAAAAAAGTATCGATTTTTTCTACGGAATTTTCGAAATCACAAATGTGGGCAGAACAGGTGTTAGCAGGGGTCGTATGGGGCCCCGCAACTGCCCGGTTACTCGCAGGGAACCCCTCTATGATCGTGCGAAAGAACGGAGTCGAAAGCTGCAGCGGTTCGGCCGGTACGCGAAATTTAAGCTCCGCCCCATAAGATAGGCTAAATAGGAGGAAATCTTAAAAGGACATAACTCGTGATTACGATATGATGACGTAATAGATTCGGTCCGCAAAGAGCTTCATCAGATTCTACGATGAAAAATACACAAAATATCTGAAAATAGGACCATATAAATCATATGTTCATGGATAGACATATCGATGTTTAAGAAAAATGAAAGCATTTTTCACTTTTTGAGCCAGAACTCGCGTCGGAATAGCTCAAATCAAGTTTCCTTTAGCGACTTTTTCATAACTTTCGATGCTCTTTCGAATGATATATCACATGATACCGAACTCTCGAGTTTGAAATTATCGATTTTTGGAATCTTGGGTGCTGTTAGCATTTTGCTTTTTTGGCAAATTATTAATTAGTTGTTTTTATCGATAGCGACAAGATTTGGCATGGTTCGCAGTGTTTTTGGCGAAAAATCGGAAGAACGGACGAGCCATGTACCCGCTGGCCGGGAATCGCCCCGTTGTGTAAGGGTTAGAGTGCACGCGAGCGATAACTGAGTGGCTGCCAGTTCAGCGTTGGTTTAATTACCCAAGTTTGAGGTACCGATTCGATCTGGCTCGTTGTGAAAGACGTGGCCTTCAATAATACCTAAATTTTGGACCGGGCTGCCTAGGCGACCCCAACAATCGGTGTGATATTTAGCATAGCGGATTGTTCCACATGGATATTTTGCATACTGGGTTGTTCGATATGCAATCAGATTTCGAAAAAAATGTCCAGAAATCAGCTCCTGATTATAGGAATCCGTGCGGACTCTGTACGGCTGAAGAAACGAGTCCAGTTTATCGCCTTTCAGCGAGTCATTTAGGGGCAGAGTCGAGAGACGGTCGGACAGGACACTTACCCGGCCGTGCTAGGGCACAAAAAGCTTATTTACGGTCACTTTTCGCTCCAGAAAGTATCGCTTCTCGGCCTTTTGGCTAAGATCAAAGTGTAGTATCTGTTCTTATCGGCTTAATCTCCGGTACGTTACCTATTGGTAACATCGAGATTAACTGATTTTTGAAACCGGATCGGTTTGCAGGGGCTTGCTCCTCGCCGATCACGGGTCGGCCTGGTATTGCACTGCCTCCAGGATCGGCCCTTCCCTCCGGGGAAAGTAAATGTGAAAGCGAAATTTGCTGATTCGACCAACAAAAAATGGACAGGGGATTCTAAAAAAAGATGCCTTAAAATGAGAAAAAAGTATCGATTTTTTCTACGGAATTTTCGAAATCACAAATGTGGGCAGAACAGGTGTTAGCAGGGGTCGTATGGGGCCCCGCAACTGCCCGGTTACTCGCAGGGAACCCCTCTATGATCGTGCGAAAGAACGGAGTCGAAAGCTGCAGCGGTTCGGCCGGTACGCGAAATTTAAGCTCCGCCCCATAAGATAGGCTAAATGGGAGGAAATCTTAAAAGGACATAACTCGTGATTACGATATGATGACGTAATAGATTCGGTCCGCAAAGAGCTTCATCAGATTCTACGATGAAAAATACACAAAATATCTGAAAATAGGACCATATAAATCATATGTTCATGGATAGACATATCGATGTTTAAGAAAAATGAAAGCATTTTTCACTTTTTGAGCCAGAACTCGCGTCGGAATAGCTCAAATCAAGTTTCCTTTAGCGACTTTTTCATAACTTTCGATGCTCTTTCGAATGATATATCACATGATACCGAACTCTCGAGTTTGAAATTATCGATTTTTGGAATCTTGGGTGCTGTTAGCATTTTGCTTTTTTGGCAAATTATTAATTAGTTGTTTTTATCGATAGCGACAAAGATTTGGCATGGTTCGCAGTGTTTTTGGCGAAAAATCGGAAGAACGGACGAGCCATGTACCCGCTGGCCGGGAATCGCCCCGTTGTGTAAGGGTTAGAGTGCACGCGAGCGATAACTGAGTGGCTGCCAGTTCAGCGTTGGTTTAATTACCCAAGTTTGAGGTACCGATTCGATCTGGCTCGTTGTGAAAGACGTGGCCTTCAATAATACCTAAATTTTGGACCGGGCTGCCTAGGCGACCCCAACAATCGGTGTGATATTTAGCATAGCGGATTGTTCCACATGGATATTTTGCATACTGGGTTGTTCGATATGCAATCAGATTTCGAAAAAAATGTCCAGAAATCAGCTCCTGATTATAGGAATCCGTGCGGACTCTGTACGGCTGAAGAAACGAGTCCAGTTTATCGCCTTTCAGCGAGTCATTTAGGGGCAGAGTCGAGAGACGGTCGGACAGGACACTTACCCGGCCGTGCTAGGGCACAAAAAGCTTATTTACGGTCACTTTTCGCTCCAGAAAGTATCGCTTCTCGGCCTTTTGGCTAAGATCAAAGTGTAGTATCTGTTCTTATCGGCTTAATCTCCGGTACGTTACCTATTGGTAACATCGAGATTAACTGATTTTTGAAACCGGATCGGTTTGCAGGGGCTTGCTCCTCGCCGATCACGGGTCGGCCTGGTATTGCACTGCCTCCAGGATCGGCCCTTCCCTCCGGGGAAAGTAAATGTGAAAGCGAAATTTGCTGATTCGACCAACAAAAAATGGACAGGGGATTCTAAAAAAAGATGCCTTAAAATGAGAAAAAAGTATCGATTTTTTCTACGGAATTTTCGAAATCACAAATGTGGGCAGAACAGGTGTTAGCAGGGGTCGTATGGGGCCCCGCAACTGCCCGGTTACTCGCAGGGAACCCCTCTATGATCGTGCGAAAGAACGGAGTCGAAAGCTGCAGCGGTTCGGCCGGTACGCGAAATTTAAGCTCCGCCCCATAAGATAGGCTAAATGGGAGGAAATCTTAAAAGGACATAACTCGTGATTACGATATGATGACGTAATAGATTCGGTCCGCAAAGAGCTTCATCAGATTCTACGATGAAAAATACACAAAATATCTGAAAATAGGACCATATAAATCATATGTTCATGGATAGACATATCGATGTTTAAGAAAAATGAAAGCATTTTTCACTTTTTGAGCCAGAACTCGCGTCGGAATAGCTCAAATCAAGTTTCCTTTAGCGACTTTTTCATAACTTTCGATGCTCTTTCGAATGATATATCACATGATACCGAACTCTCGAGTTTGAAATTATCGATTTTTGGAATCTTGGGTGCTGTTAGCATTTTGCTTTTTTGGCAAATTATTAATTAGTTGTTTTTATCGATAGCGACAAAGATTTGGCATGGTTCGCAGTGTTTTTGGCGAAAAATCGGAAGAACGGACGAGCCATGTACCCGCTGGCCGGGAATCGCCCCGTTGTGTAAGGGTTAGAGTGCACGCGAGCGATAACTGAGTGGCTGCCAGTTCAGCGTTGGTTTAATTACCCAAGTTTGAGGTACCGATTCGATCTGGCTCGTTGTGAAAGACGTGGCCTTCAATAATACCTAAATTTTGGACCGGGCTGCCTAGGCGACCCCAACAATCGGTGTGATATTTAGCATAGCGGATTGTTCCACATGGATATTTTGCATACTGGGTTGTTCGATATGCAATCAGATTTCGAAAAAAATGTCCAGAAATCAGCTCCTGATTATAGGAATCCGTGCGGACTCTGTACGGCTGAAGAAACGAGTCCAGTTTATCGCCTTTCAGCGAGTCATTTAGGGGCAGAGTCGAGAGACGGTCGGACAGGACACTTACCCGGCCGTGCTAGGGCACAAAAAGCTTATTTACGGTCACTTTTCGCTCCAGAAAGTATCGCTTCTCGGCCTTTTGGCTAAGATCAAAGTGTAGTATCTGTTCTTATCGGCTTAATCTCCGGTACGTTACCTATTGGTAACATCGAGATTAACTGATTTTTGAAACCGGATCGGTTTGCAGGGGCTTGCTCCTCGCCGATCACGGGTCGGCCTGGTATTGCACTGCCTCCAGGATCGGCCCTTCCCTCCGGGGAAAGTAAATGTGAAAGCGAAATTTGCTGATTCGACCAACAAAAAATGGACAGGGGATTCTAAAAAAAGATGCCTTAAAATGAGAAAAAAGTATCGATTTTTTCTACGGAATTTTCGAAATCACAAATGTGGGCAGAACAGGTGTTAGCAGGGGTCGTATGGGGCCCCGCAACTGCCCGGTTACTCGCAGGGAACCCCTCTATGATCGTGCGAAAGAACGGAGTCGAAAGCTGCAGCGGTTCGGCCGGTACGCGAAATTTAAGCTCCGCCCCATAAGATAGGCTAAATGGGAGGAAATCTTAAAAGGACATAACTCGTGATTACGATATGATGACGTAATAGATTCGGTCCGCAAAGAGCTTCATCAGATTCTACGATGAAAAATACACAAAATATCTGAAAATAGGACCATATAAATCATATGTTCATGGATAGACATATCGATGTTTAAGAAAAATGAAAGCATTTTTCACTTTTTGAGCCAGAACTCGCGTCGGAATAGCTCAAATCAAGTTTCCTTTAGCGACTTTTTCATAACTTTCGATGCTCTTTCGAATGATATATCACATGATACCGAACTCTCGAGTTTGAAATTATCGATTTTTGGAATCTTGGGTGCTGTTAGCATTTTGCTTTTTTGGCAA
Source organism: Pristionchus entomophagus (assembly GCA_036245825.1). NCBI lineage: Eukaryota > Metazoa > Nematoda > Chromadorea > Rhabditida > Neodiplogasteridae > Pristionchus > Pristionchus entomophagus. The sequence continues at coordinate 17,578 of BTSX01000022.1, forward strand.
ATTATTAATTAGTTGTTTTTATCGATAGCGACAAAGATTTGGCATGGTTCGCAGTGTTTTTGGCGAAAAATCGGAAGAACGGACGAGCCATGTACCCGCTGGCCGGGAATCGCCCCGTTGTGTAAGGGTTAGAGTGCACGCGAGCGATAACTGAGTGGCTGCCAGTTCAGCGTTGGTTTAATTACCCAAGTTTGAGGTACCGATTCGATCTGGCTCGTTGTGAAAGACGTGGCCTTCAATAATACCTAAATTTTGGACCGGGCTGCCTAGGCGACCCCAACAATCGGTGTGATATTTAGCATAGCGGATTGTTCCACATGGATATTTTGCATACTGGGTTGTTCGATATGCAATCAGATTTCGAAAAAAATGTCCAGAAATCAGCTCCTGATTATAGGAATCCGTGCGGACTCTGTACGGCTGAAGAAACGAGTCCAGTTTATCGCCTTTCAGCGAGTCATTTAGGGGCAGAGTCGAGAGACGGTCGGACAGGACACTTACCCGGCCGTGCTAGGGCACAAAAAGCTTATTTACGGTCACTTTTCGCTCCAGAAAGTATCGCTTCTCGGCCTTTTGGCTAAGATCAAAGTGTAGTATCTGTTCTTATCGGCTTAATCTCCGGTACGTTACCTATTGGTAACATCGAGATTAACTGATTTTTGAAACCGGATCGGTTTGCAGGGGCTTGCTCCTCGCCGATCACGGGTCGGCCTGGTATTGCACTGCCTCCAGGATCGGCCCTTCCCTCCGGGGAAAGTAAATGTGAAAGCGAAATTTGCTGATTCGACCAACAAAAAATGGACAGGGGATTCTAAAAAAAGATGCCTTAAAATGAGAAAAAAGTATCGATTTTTTCTACGGAATTTTCGAAATCACAAATGTGGGCAGAACAGGTGTTAGCAGGGGTCGTATGGGGCCCCGCAACTGCCCGGTTACTCGCAGGGAACCCCTCTATGATCGTGCGAAAGAACGGAGTCGAAAGCTGCAGCGGTTCGGCCGGTACGCGAAATTTAAGCTCCGCCCCATAAGATAGGCTAAATGGGAGGAAATCTTAAAAGGACATAACTCGTGATTACGATATGATGACGTAATAGATTCGGTCCGCAAAGAGCTTCATCAGATTCTACGATGAAAAATACACAAAATATCTGAAAATAGGACCATATAAATCATATGTTCATGGATAGACATATCGATGTTTAAGAAAAATGAAAGCATTTTTCACTTTTTGAGCCAGAACTCGCGTCGGAATAGCTCAAATCAAGTTTCCTTTAGCGACTTTTTCATAACTTTCGATGCTCTTTCGAATGATATATCACATGATACCGAACTCTCGAGTTTGAAATTATCGATTTTTGGAATCTTGGGTGCTGTTAGCATTTTGCTTTTTTGGCAAATTATTAATTAGTTGTTTTTATCGATAGCGACAAAGATTTGGCATGGTTCGCAGTGTTTTTGGCGAAAAATCGGAAGAACGGACGAGCCATGTACCCGCTGGCCGGGAATCGCCCCGTTGTGTAAGGGTTAGAGTGCACGCGAGCGATAACTGAGTGGCTGCCAGTTCAGCGTTGGTTTAATTACCCAAGTTTGAGGTACCGATTCGATCTGGCTCGTTGTGAAAGACGTGGCCTTCAATAATACCTAAATTTTGGACCGGGCTGCCTAGGCGACCCCAACAATCGGTGTGATATTTAGCATAGCGGATTGTTCCACATGGATATTTTGCATACTGGGTTGTTCGATATGCAATCAGATTTCGAAAAAAATGTCCAGAAATCAGCTCCTGATTATAGGAATCCGTGCGGACTCTGTACGGCTGAAGAAACGAGTCCAGTTTATCGCCTTTCAGCGAGTCATTTAGGGGCAGAGTCGAGAGACGGTCGGACAGGACACTTACCCGGCCGTGCTAGGGCACAAAAAGCTTATTTACGGTCACTTTTCGCTCCAGAAAGTATCGCTTCTCGGCCTTTTGGCTAAGATCAAAGTGTAGTATCTGTTCTTATCGGCTTAATCTCCGGTACGTTACCTATTGGTAACATCGAGATTAACTGATTTTTGAAACCGGATCGGTTTGCAGGGGCTTGCTCCTCGCCGATCACGGGTCGGCCTGGTATTGCACTGCCTCCAGGATCGGCCCTTCCCTCCGGGGAAAGTAAATGTGAAAGCGAAATTTGCTGATTCGACCAACAAAAAATGGACAGGGGATTCTAAAAAAAGATGCCTTAAAATGAGAAAAAAGTATCGATTTTTTCTACGGAATTTTCGAAATCACAAATGTGGGCAGAACAGGTGTTAGCAGGGGTCGTATGGGGCCCCGCAACTGCCCGGTTACTCGCAGGGAACCCCTCTATGATCGTGCGAAAGAACGGAGTCGAAAGCTGCAGCGGTTCGGCCGGTACGCGAAATTTAAGCTCCGCCCCATAAGATAGGCTAAATGGGAGGAAATCTTAAAAGGACATAACTCGTGATTACGATATGATGACGTAATAGATTCGGTCCGCAAAGAGCTTCATCAGATTCTACGATGAAAAATACACAAAATATCTGAAAATAGGACCATATAAATCATATGTTCATGGATAGACATATCGATGTTTAAGAAAAATGAAAGCATTTTTCACTTTTTGAGCCAGAACTCGCGTCGGAATAGCTCAAATCAAGTTTCCTTTAGCGACTTTTTCATAACTTTCGATGCTCTTTCGAATGATATATCACATGATACCGAACTCTCGAGTTTGAAATTATCGATTTTTGGAATCTTGGGTGCTGTTAGCATTTTGCTTTTTTGGCAAATTATTAATTAGTTGTTTTTATCGATAGCGACAAAGATTTGGCATGGTTCGCAGTGTTTTTGGCGAAAAATCGGAAGAACGGACGAGCCATGTACCCGCTGGCCGGGAATCGCCCCGTTGTGTAAGGGTTAGAGTGCACGCGAGCGATAACTGAGTGGCTGCCAGTTCAGCGTTGGTTTAATTACCCAAGTTTGAGGTACCGATTCGATCTGGCTCGTTGTGAAAGACGTGGCCTTCAATAATACCTAAATTTTGGACCGGGCTGCCTAGGCGACCCCAACAATCGGTGTGATATTTAGCATAGCGGATTGTTCCACATGGATATTTTGCATACTGGGTTGTTCGATATGCAATCAGATTTCGAAAAAAATGTCCAGAAATCAGCTCCTGATTATAGGAATCCGTGCGGACTCTGTACGGCTGAAGAAACGAGTCCAGTTTATCGCCTTTCAGCGAGTCATTTAGGGGCAGAGTCGAGAGACGGTCGGACAGGACACTTACCCGGCCGTGCTAGGGCACAAAAAGCTTATTTACGGTCACTTTTCGCTCCAGAAAGTATCGCTTCTCGGCCTTTTGGCTAAGATCAAAGTGTAGTATCTGTTCTTATCGGCTTAATCTCCGGTACGTTACCTATTGGTAACATCGAGATTAACTGATTTTTGAAACCGGATCGGTTTGCAGGGGCTTGCTCCTCGCCGATCACGGGTCGGCCTGGTATTGCACTGCCTCCAGGATCGGCCCTTCCCTCCGGGGAAAGTAAATGTGAAAGCGAAATTTGCTGATTCGACCAACAAAAAATGGACAGGGGATTCTAAAAAAAGATGCCTTAAAATGAGAAAAAAGTATCGATTTTTTCTACGGAATTTTCGAAATCACAAATGTGGGCAGAACAGGTGTTAGCAGGGGTCGTATGGGGCCCCGCAACTGCCCGGTTACTCGCAGGGAACCCCTCTATGATCGTGCGAAAGAACGGAGTCGAAAGCTGCAGCGGTTCGGCCGGTACGCGAAATTTAAGCTCCGCCCCATAAGATAGGCTAAATGGGAGGAAATCTTAAAAGGACATAACTCGTGATTACGATATGATGACGTAATAGATTCGGTCCGCAAAGAGCTTCATCAGATTCTACGATGAAAAATACACAAAATATCTGAAAATAGGACCATATAAATCATATGTTCATGGATAGACATATCGATGTTTAAGAAAAATGAAAGCATTTTTCACTTTTTGAGCCAGAACTCGCGTCGGAATAGCTCAAATCAAGTTTCCTTTAGCGACTTTTTCATAACTTTCGATGCTCTTTCGAATGATATATCACATGATACCGAACTCTCGAGTTTGAAATTATCGATTTTTGGAATCTTGGGTGCTGTTAGCATTTTGCTTTTTTGGCAAATTATTAATTAGTTGTTTTTATCGATAGCGACAAAGATTTGGCATGGTTCGCAGTGTTTTTGGCGAAAAATCGGAAGAACGGACGAGCCATGTACCCGCTGGCCGGGAATCGCCCCGTTGTGTAAGGGTTAGAGTGCACGCGAGCGATAACTGAGTGGCTGCCAGTTCAGCGTTGGTTTAATTACCCAAGTTTGAGGTACCGATTCGATCTGGCTCGTTGTGAAAGACGTGGCCTTCAATAATACCTAAATTTTGGACCGGGCTGCCTAGGCGACCCCAACAATCGGTGTGATATTTAGCATAGCGGATTGTTCCACATGGATATTTTGCATACTGGGTTGTTCGATATGCAATCAGATTTCGAAAAAAATGTCCAGAAATCAGCTCCTGATTATAGGAATCCGTGCGGACTCTGTACGGCTGAAGAAACGAGTCCAGTTTATCGCCTTTCAGCGAGTCATTTAGGGGCAGAGTCGAGAGACGGTCGGACAGGACACTTACCCGGCCGTGCTAGGGCACAAAAAGCTTATTTACGGTCACTTTTCGCTCCAGAAAGTATCGCTTCTCGGCCTTTTGGCTAAGATCAAAGTGTAGTATCTGTTCTTATCGGCTTAATCTCCGGTACGTTACCTATTGGTAACATCGAGATTAACTGATTTTTGAAACCGGATCGGTTTGCAGGGGCTTGCTCCTCGCCGATCACGGGTCGGCCTGGTATTGCACTGCCTCCAGGATCGGCCCTTCCCTCCGGGGAAAGTAAATGTGAAAGCGAAATTTGCTGATTCGACCAACAAAAAATGGACAGGGGATTCTAAAAAAAGATGCCTTAAAATGAGAAAAAAGTATCGATTTTTTCTACGGAATTTTCGAAATCACAAATGTGGGCAGAACAGGTGTTAGCAGGGGTCGTATGGGGCCCCGCAACTGCCCGGTTACTCGCAGGGAACCCCTCTATGATCGTGCGAAAGAACGGAGTCGAAAGCTGCAGCGGTTCGGCCGGTACGCGAAATTTAAGCTCCGCCCCATAAGATAGGCTAAATGGGAGGAAATCTTAAAAGGACATAACTCGTGATTACGATATGATGACGTAATAGATTCGGTCCGCAAAGAGCTTCATCAGATTCTACGATGAAAAATACACAAAATATCTGAAAATAGGACCATATAAATCATATGTTCATGGATAGACATATCGATGTTTAAGAAAAATGAAAGCATTTTTCACTTTTTGAGCCAGAACTCGCGTCGGAATAGCTCAAATCAAGTTTCCTTTAGCGACTTTTTCATAACTTTCGATGCTCTTTCGAATGATATATCACATGATACCGAACTCTCGAGTTTGAAATTATCGATTTTTGGAATCTTGGGTGCTGTTAGCATTTTGCTTTTTTGGCAAATTATTAATTAGTTGTTTTTATCGATAGCGACAAAGATTTGGCATGGTTCGCAGTGTTTTTGGCGAAAAATCGGAAGAACGGACGAGCCATGTACCCGCTGGCCGGGAATCGCCCCGTTGTGTAAGGGTTAGAGTGCACGCGAGCGATAACTGAGTGGCTGCCAGTTCAGCGTTGGTTTAATTACCCAAGTTTGAGGTACCGATTCGATCTGGCTCGTTGTGAAAGACGTGGCCTTCAATAATACCTAAATTTTGGACCGGGCTGCCTAGGCGACCCCAACAATCGGTGTGATATTTAGCATAGCGGATTGTTCCACATGGATATTTTGCATACTGGGTTGTTCGATATGCAATCAGATTTCGAAAAAAATGTCCAGAAATCAGCTCCTGATTATAGGAATCCGTGCGGACTCTGTACGGCTGAAGAAACGAGTCCAGTTTATCGCCTTTCAGCGAGTCATTTAGGGGCAGAGTCGAGAGACGGTCGGACAGGACACTTACCCGGCCGTGCTAGGGCACAAAAAGCTTATTTACGGTCACTTTTCGCTCCAGAAAGTATCGCTTCTCGGCCTTTTGGCTAAGATCAAAGTGAAAGTATTCCAATGGACATTGCTTTGATCTGCCGATAGGTGTCTGAGTGCTGTTTGGTTTGGCTATCGGTGGGCCTAGTGCCGCTGTACCATACCTTACGTCAGTCACTCTTGGGGGTCCAAGCGAGTAGTCATCCCGCCATCTAAAGAGCGGTTCCCCAAGTCTCCGGAAGTCGTCCCACCTTCCCAGCGACCATCCCGAGGCCGACTGCTCCGCTCTTCCTCTCGACTACTCGCGCCTGCCGACTACGCGCGCCCGCGCCGCCGGACCCCTTCCCCACCCTCCCTTCCCCCTCCTCGGCCATCTGGCTAGGGTCTTGACAGCCACCTGGGACTGTCCTGACCTGATAGAGAAGCGTTCGGGACCTCCATCTAGTCATTCCCATGACGGACCCCTTTCCCTTCCCCTCTCTCGCCCTCCTGTTTGTCACGTCCGCACCCCACCAACCCATGGTGTTTACCCCACTTGCCGTACCCCCTGTCGAAGGACGCGTCGGCATTTGGTTGTGTAAAACCACCGGTTCCCAACCCATGTCCACTAGTGCTCCCCGCCTAGTAAAGTGGCATCGATTTATTGGCTAGACCCTATCGATTGAGTAGGTAAGCGCGGACATCGTGAGATGCCGAATTACCTTGCCTGCAGGTTAGAACCCACCCAGGCCCATCCTCCACCCTGTTCCCCAGGAGGCACCCTGGCATGGACTAATCGGCGATTGTCCCCTCCGCCGACTACTCTCGAGACGGTCACCCATCCCCCCCCCCCCCCCCCCTGCCCCTTCCCATCCCCTGGTCGAGTGGAGAAGCTCGACCATCGTGAGACGCCGAATTACCTTGCCTGCAGGCCCGCCCACCCCTTTAGTCCCTCCCCCCTACCCCTCTCTGGAGGCGGCTATCGCGCTGGACCGGGTCGGCGATTGGACTCTGCCAACCACTCCCGGGAAGGAAGGAGCACCCCCTGGACACGACGACACAAGGTGAATGTAGATGGGTCGGGACGGGTACGCTACCTCACTAATCTTTCCCCCACTCAGGTGCCAACCCTCGTCCGGCGACTCTCACTCAAGGACGAGGGACCCTGAGCGGCGGTGATCGATGAGTGCAAGCGACGTCACGCAAGCCGAACGGATCGTCGATAACCCTCGAAAGCGAGTGAATCGGAACATCGATAACCCTCGAGTAGCGAGTGAATCGGAGCCCACCCCCTCACTAGGCCCCGTTCCCCGCCCCGAGCCGAATCGGTCCCAAGGCTATTTAGTACCCGGAAAAGCTGACTCATCATCCCCTCCCCTGTAGACAATCGTCAAAACGGTTTCCGTCTGAGGTTCCGTTTCGTAACCATTCAATTTACCCCAAGTGTTCTCCTCTTGAACCTCATTGTGGCGCCGGTGATCCCGAGGTCCTTTGAGGGGAAAGATCAAAGATCACTAAAATCTGCTTCTTCTCTTTCACCTCGCCTATGGCGAGGAAGTTCTCTGATGATAAAATAATCTGTTCTTATCGGCTTAATCTCCGGTACGTTACCTATTGGTAACATCGAGATTAACTGATTTTTGAAACCGGATCGGTTTGCAGGGGCTTGCTCCTCGCCGATCACGGGTCGGCCTGGTATTGCACTGCCTCCAGGATCGGCCCTTCCCTCCGGGGAAAGTAAATGTGAAAGCGAAATTTGCTGATTCGACCAACAAAAAATGGACAGGGGATTCTAAAAAAAGATGCCTTAAAATGAGAAAAAAGTATCGATTTTTTCTACGGAATTTTCGAAATCACAAATGTGGGCAGAACAGGTGTTAGCAGGGGTCGTATGGGGCCCCGCAACTGCCCGGTTACTCGCAGGGAACCCCTCTATGATCGTGCGAAAGAACGGAGTCGAAAGCTGCAGCGGTTCGGCCGGTACGCGAAATTTAAGCTCCGCCCCATAAGATAGGCTAAATGGGAGGAAATCTTAAAAGGACATAACTCGTGATTACGATATGATGACGTAATAGATTCGGTCCGCAAAGAGCTTCATCAGATTCTACGATGAAAAATACACAAAATATCTGAAAATAGGACCATATAAATCATATGTTCATGGATAGACATATCGATGTTTAAGAAAAATGAAAGCATTTTTCACTTTTTGAGCCAGAACTCGCGTCGGAATAGCTCAAATCAAGTTTCCTTTAGCGACTTTTTCATAACTTTCGATGCTCTTTCGAATGATATATCACATGATACCGAACTCTCGAGTTTGAAATTATCGATTTTTGGAATCTTGGGTGCTGTTAGCATTTTGCTTTTTTGGCAAATTATTAATTAGTTGTTTTTATCGATAGCGACAAAGATTTGGCATGGTTCGCAGTGTTTTTGGCGAAAAATCGGAAGAACGGACGAGCCATGTACCCGCTGGCCGGGAATCGCCCCGTTGTGTAAGGGTTAGAGTGCACGCGAGCGATAACTGAGTGGCTGCCAGTTCAGCGTTGGTTTAATTACCCAAGTTTGAGGTACCGATTCGATCTGGCTCGTTGTGAAAGACGTGGCCTTCAATAATACCTAAATTTTGGACCGGGCTGCCTAGGCGACCCCAACAATCGGTGTGATATTTAGCATAGCGGATTGTTCCACATGGATATTTTGCATACTGGGTTGTTCGATATGCAATCAGATTTCGAAAAAAATGTCCAGAAATCAGCTCCTGATTATAGGAATCCGTGCGGACTCTGTACGGCTGAAGAAACGAGTCCAGTTTATCGCCTTTCAGCGAGTCATTTAGGGGCAGAGTCGAGAGACGGTCGGACAGGACACTTACCCGGCCGTGCTAGGGCACAAAAAGCTTATTTACGGTCACTTTTCGCTCCAGAAAGTATCGCTTCTCGGCCTTTTGGCTAAGATCAAAGTGTAGTATCTGTTCTTATCGGCTTAATCTCCGGTACGTTACCTATTGGTAACATCGAGATTAACTGATTTTTGAAACCGGATCGGTTTGCAGGGGCTTGCTCCTCGCCGATCACGGGTCGGCCTGGTATTGCACTGCCTCCAGGATCGGCCCTTCCCTCCGGGGAAAGTAAATGTGAAAGCGAAATTTGCTGATTCGACCAACAAAAAATGGACAGGGGATTCTAAAAAAAGATGCCTTAAAATGAGAAAAAAGTATCGATTTTTTCTACGGAATTTTCGAAATCACAAATGTGGGCAGAACAGGTGTTAGCAGGGGTCGTATGGGGCCCCGCAACTGCCCGGTTACTCGCAGGGAACCCCTCTATGATCGTGCGAAAGAACGGAGTCGAAAGCTGCAGCGGTTCGGCCGGTACGCGAAATTTAAGCTCCGCCCCATAAGATAGGCTAAATGGGAGGAAATCTTAAAAGGACATAACTCGTGATTACGATATGATGACGTAATAGATTCGGTCCGCAAAGAGCTTCATCAGATTCTACGATGAAAAATACACAAAATATCTGAAAATAGGACCATATAAATCATATGTTCATGGATAGACATATCGATGTTTAAGAAAAATGAAAGCATTTTTCACTTTTTGAGCCAGAACTCGCGTCGGAATAGCTCAAATCAAGTTTCCTTTAGCGACTTTTTCATAACTTTCGATGCTCTTTCGAATGATATATCACATGATACCGAACTCTCGAGTTTGAAATTATCGATTTTTGGAATCTTGGGTGCTGTTAGCATTTTGCTTTTTTGGCAAATTATTAATTAGTTGTTTTTATCGATAGCGACAAGATTTGGCATGGTTCGCAGTGTTTTTGGCGAAAAATCGGAAGAACGGACGAGCCATGTACCCGCTGGCCGGGAATCGCCCCGTTGTGTAAGGGTTAGAGTGCACGCGAGCGATAACTGAGTGGCTGCCAGTTCAGCGTTGGTTTAATTACCCAAGTTTGAGGTACCGATTCGATCTGGCTCGTTGTGAAAGACGTGGCCTTCAATAATACCTAAATTTTGGACCGGGCTGCCTAGGCGACCCCAACAATCGGTGTGATATTTAGCATAGCGGATTGTTCCACATGGATATTTTGCATACTGGGTTGTTCGATATGCAATCAGATTTCGAAAAAAATGTCCAGAAATCAGCTCCTGATTATAGGAATCCGTGCGGACTCTGTACGGCTGAAGAAACGAGTCCAGTTTATCGCCTTTCAGCGAGTCATTTAGGGGCAGAGTCGAGAGACGGTCGGACAGGACACTTACCCGGCCGTGCTAGGGCACAAAAAGCTTATTTACGGTCACTTTTCGCTCCAGAAAGTATCGCTTCTCGGCCTTTTGGCTAAGATCAAAGTGTAGTATCTGTTCTTATCGGCTTAATCTCCGGTACGTTACCTATTGGTAACATCGAGATTAACTGATTTTTGAAACCGGATCGGTTTGCAGGGGCTTGCTCCTCGCCGATCACGGGTCGGCCTGGTATTGCACTGCCTCCAGGATCGGCCCTTCCCTCCGGGGAAAGTAAATGTGAAAGCGAAATTTGCTGATTCGACCAACAAAAAATGGACAGGGGATTCTAAAAAAAGATGCCTTAAAATGAGAAAAAAGTATCGATTTTTTCTACGGAATTTTCGAAATCACAAATGTGGGCAGAACAGGTGTTAGCAGGGGTCGTATGGGGCCCCGCAACTGCCCGGTTACTCGCAGGGAACCCCTCTATGATCGTGCGAAAGAACGGAGTCGAAAGCTGCAGCGGTTCGGCCGGTACGCGAAATTTAAGCTCCGCCCCATAAGATAGGCTAAATGGGAGGAAATCTTAAAAGGACATAACTCGTGATTACGATATGATGACGTAATAGATTCGGTCCGCAAAGAGCTTCATCAGATTCTACGATGAAAAATACACAAAATATCTGAAAATAGGACCATATAAATCATATGTTCATGGATAGACATATCGATGTTTAAGAAAAATGAAAGCATTTTTCACTTTTTGAGCCAGAACTCGCGTCGGAATAGCTCAAATCAAGTTTCCTTTAGCGACTTTTTCATAACTTTCGATGCTCTTTCGAATGATATATCACATGATACCGAACTCTCGAGTTTGAAATTATCGATTTTTGGAATCTTGGGTGCTGTTAGCATTTTGCTTTTTTGGCAAATTATTAATTAGTTGTTTTTATCGATAGCGACAAAGATTTGGCATGGTTCGCAGTGTTTTTGGCGAAAAATCGGAAGAACGGACGAGCCATGTACCCGCTGGCCGGGAATCGCCCCGTTGTGTAAGGGTTAGAGTGCACGCGAGCGATAACTGAGTGGCTGCCAGTTCAGCGTTGGTTTAATTACCCAAGTTTGAGGTACCGATTCGATCTGGCTCGTTGTGAAAGACGTGGCCTTCAATAATACCTAAATTTTGGACCGGGCTGCCTAGGCGACCCCAACAATCGGTGTGATATTTAGCATAGCGGATTGTTCCACATGGATATTTTGCATACTGGGTTGTTCGATATGCAATCAGATTTCGAAAAAAATGTCCAGAAATCAGCTCCTGATTATAGGAATCCGTGCGGACTCTGTACGGCTGAAGAAACGAGTCCAGTTTATCGCCTTTCAGCGAGTCATTTAGGGGCAGAGTCGAGAGACGGTCGGACAGGACACTTACCCGGCCGTGCTAGGGCACAAAAAGCTTATTTACGGTCACTTTTCGCTCCAGAAAGTATCGCTTCTCGGCCTTTTGGCTAAGATCAAAGTGTAGTATCTGTTCTTATCGGCTTAATCTCCGGTACGTTACCTATTGGTAACATCGAGATTAACTGATTTTTGAAACCGGATCGGTTTGCAGGGGCTTGCTCCTCGCCGATCACGGGTCGGCCTGGTATTGCACTGCCTCCAGGATCGGCCCTTCCCTCCGGGGAAAGTAAATGTGAAAGCGAAATTTGCTGATTCGACCAACAAAAAATGGACAGGGGATTCTAAAAAAAGATGCCTTAAAATGAGAAAAAAGTATCGATTTTTTCTACGGAATTTTCGAAATCACAAATGTGGGCAGAACAGGTGTTAGCAGGGGTCGTATGGGGCCCCGCAACTGCCCGGTTACTCGCAGGGAACCCCTCTATGATCGTGCGAAAGAACGGAGTCGAAAGCTGCAGCGGTTCGGCCGGTACGCGAAATTTAAGCTCCGCCCCATAAGATAGGCTAAATGGGAGGAAATCTTAAAAGGACATAACTCGTGATTACGATATGATGACGTAATAGATTCGGTCCGCAAAGAGCTTCATCAGATTCTACGATGAAAAATACACAAAATATCTGAAAATAGGACCATATAAATCATATGTTCATGGATAGACATATCGATGTTTAAGAAAAATGAAAGCATTTTTCACTTTTTGAGCCAGAACTCGCGTCGGAATAGCTCAAATCAAGTTTCCTTTAGCGACTTTTTCATAACTTTCGATGCTCTTTCGAATGATATATCACATGATACCGAACTCTCGAGTTTGAAATTATCGATTTTTGGAATCTTGGGTGCTGTTAGCATTTTGCTTTTTTGGCAAATTATTAATTAGTTGTTTTTATCGATAGCGACAAAGATTTGGCATGGTTCGCAGTGTTTTTGGCGAAAAATCGGAAGAACGGACGAGCCATGTACCCGCTGGCCGGGAATCGCCCCGTTGTGTAAGGGTTAGAGTGCACGCGAGCGATAACTGAGTGGCTGCCAGTTCAGCGTTGGTTTAATTACCCAAGTTTGAGGTACCGATTCGATCTGGCTCGTTGTGAAAGACGTGGCCTTCAATAATACCTAAATTTTGGACCGGGCTGCCTAGGCGACCCCAACAATCGGTGTGATATTTAGCATAGCGGATTGTTCCACATGGATATTTTGCATACTGGGTTGTTCGATATGCAATCAGATTTCGAAAAAAATGTCCAGAAATCAGCTCCTGATTATAGGAATCCGTGCGGACTCTGTACGGCTGAAGAAACGAGTCCAGTTTATCGCCTTTCAGCGAGTCATTTAGGGGCAGAGTCGAGAGACGGTCGGACAGGACACTTACCCGGCCGTGCTAGGGCACAAAAAGCTTATTTACGGTCACTTTTCGCTCCAGAAAGTATCGCTTCTCGGCCTTTTGGCTAAGATCAAAGTGTAGTATCTGTTCTTATCGGCTTAATCTCCGGTACGTTACCTATTGGTAACATCGAGATTAACTGATTTTTGAAACCGGATCGGTTTGCAGGGGCTTGCTCCTCGCCGATCACGGGTCGGCCTGGTATTGCACTGCCTCCAGGATCGGCCCTTCCCTCCGGGGAAAGTAAATGTGAAAGCGAAATTTGCTGATTCGACCAACAAAAAATGGACAGGGGATTCTAAAAAAAGATGCCTTAAAATGAGAAAAAAGTATCGATTTTTTCTACGGAATTTTCGAAATCACAAATGTGGGCAGAACAGGTGTTAGCAGGGGTCGTATGGGGCCCCGCAACTGCCCGGTTACTCGCAGGGAACCCCTCTATGATCGTGCGAAAGAACGGAGTCGAAAGCTGCAGCGGTTCGGCCGGTACGCGAAATTTAAGCTCCGCCCCATAAGATAGGCTAAATGGGAGGAAATCTTAAAAGGACATAACTCGTGATTACGATATGATGACGTAATAGATTCGGTCCGCAAAGAGCTTCATCAGATTCTACGATGAAAAATACACAAAATATCTGAAAATAGGACCATATAAATCATATGTTCATGGATAGACATATCGATGTTTAAGAAAAATGAAAGCATTTTTCACTTTTTGAGCCAGAACTCGCGTCGGAATAGCTCAAATCAAGTTTCCTTTAGCGACTTTTTCATAACTTTCGATGCTCTTTCGAATGATATATCACATGATACCGAACTCTCGAGTTTGAAATTATCGATTTTTGGAATCTTGGGTGCTGTTAGCATTTTGCTTTTTTGGCAAATTATTAATTAGTTGTTTTTATCGATAGCGACAAGATTTGGCATGGTTCGCAGTGTTTTTGGCGAAAAATCGGAAGAACGGACGAGCCATGTACCCGCTGGCCGGGAATCGCCCCGTTGTGTAAGGGTTAGAGTGCACGCGAGCGATAACTGAGTGGCTGCCAGTTCAGCGTTGGTTTAATTACCCAAGTTTGAGGTACCGATTCGATCTGGCTCGTTGTGAAAGACGTGGCCTTCAATAATACCTAAATTTTGGACCGGGCTGCCTAGGCGACCCCAACAATCGGTGTGATATTTAGCATAGCGGATTGTTCCACATGGATATTTTGCATACTGGGTTGTTCGATATGCAATCAGATTTCGAAAAAAATGTCCAGAAATCAGCTCCTGATTATAGGAATCCGTGCGGACTCTGTACGGCTGAAGAAACGAGTCCAGTTTATCGCCTTTCAGCGAGTCATTTAGGGGCAGAGTCGAGAGACGGTCGGACAGGACACTTACCCGGCCGTGCTAGGGCACAAAAAGCTTATTTACGGTCACTTTTCGCTCCAGAAAGTATCGCTTCTCGGCCTTTTGGCTAAGATCAAAGTGTAGTATCTGTTCTTATCGGCTTAATCTCCGGTACGTTACCTATTGGTAACATCGAGATTAACTGATTTTTGAAACCGGATCGGTTTGCAGGGGCTTGCTCCTCGCCGATCACGGGTCGGCCTGGTATTGCACTGCCTCCAGGATCGGCCCTTCCCTCCGGGGAAAGTAAATGTGAAAGCGAAATTTGCTGATTCGACCAACAAAAAATGGACAGGGGATTCTAAAAAAAGATGCCTTAAAATGAGAAAAAAGTATCGATTTTTTCTACGGAATTTTCGAAATCACAAATGTGGGCAGAACAGGTGTTAGCAGGGGTCGTATGGGGCCCCGCAACTGCCCGGTTACTCGCAGGGAACCCCTCTATGATCGTGCGAAAGAACGGAGTCGAAAGCTGCAGCGGTTCGGCCGGTACGCGAAATTTAAGCTCCGCCCCATAAGATAGGCTAAATGGGAGGAAATCTTAAAAGGACATAACTCGTGATTACGATATGATGACGTAATAGATTCGGTCCGCAAAGAGCTTCATCAGATTCTACGATGAAAAATACACAAAATATCTGAAAATAGGACCATATAAATCATATGTTCATGGATAGACATATCGATGTTTAAGAAAAATGAAAGCATTTTTCACTTTTTGAGCCAGAACTCGCGTCGGAATAGCTCAAATCAAGTTTCCTTTAGCGACTTTTTCATAACTTTCGATGCTCTTTCGAATGATATATCACATGATACCGAACTCTCGAGTTTGAAATTATCGATTTTTGGAATCTTGGGTGCTGTTAGCATTTTGCTTTTTTGGCAAATTATTAATTAGTTGTTTTTATCGATAGCGACAAGATTTGGCATGGTTCGCAGTGTTTTTGGCGAAAAATCGGAAGAACGGACGAGCCATGTACCCGCTGGCCGGGAATCGCCCCGTTGTGTAAGGGTTAGAGTGCACGCGAGCGATAACTGAGTGGCTGCCAGTTCAGCGTTGGTTTAATTACCCAAGTTTGAGGTACCGATTCGATCTGGCTCGTTGTGAAAGACGTGGCCTTCAATAATACCTAAATTTTGGACCGGGCTGCCTAGGCGACCCCAACAATCGGTGTGATATTTAGCATAGCGGATTGTTCCACATGGATATTTTGCATACTGGGTTGTTCGATATGCAATCAGATTTCGAAAAAAATGTCCAGAAATCAGCTCCTGATTATAGGAATCCGTGCGGACTCTGTACGGCTGAAGAAACGAGTCCAGTTTATCGCCTTTCAGCGAGTCATTTAGGGGCAGAGTCGAGAGACGGTCGGACAGGACACTTACCCGGCCGTGCTAGGGCACAAAAAGCTTATTTACGGTCACTTTTCGCTCCAGAAAGTATCGCTTCTCGGCCTTTTGGCTAAGATCAAAGTGTAGTATCTGTTCTTATCGGCTTAATCTCCGGTACGTTACCTATTGGTAACATCGAGATTAACTGATTTTTGAAACCGGATCGGTTTGCAGGGGCTTGCTCCTCGCCGATCACGGGTCGGCCTGGTATTGCACTGCCTCCAGGATCGGCCCTTCCCTCCGGGGAAAGTAAATGTGAAAGCGAAATTTGCTGATTCGACCAACAAAAAATGGACAGGGGATTCTAAAAAAAGATGCCTTAAAATGAGAAAAAAGTATCGATTTTTTCTACGGAATTTTCGAAATCACAAATGTGGGCAGAACAGGTGTTAGCAGGGGTCGTATGGGGCCCCGCAACTGCCCGGTTACTCGCAGGGAACCCCTCTATGATCGTGCGAAAGAACGGAGTCGAAAGCTGCAGCGGTTCGGCCGGTACGCGAAATTTAAGCTCCGCCCCATAAGATAGGCTAAATGGGAGGAAATCTTAAAAGGACATAACTCGTGATTACGATATGATGACGTAATAGATTCGGTCCGCAAAGAGCTTCATCAGATTCTACGATGAAAAATACACAAAATATCTGAAAATAGGACCATATAAATCATATGTTCATGGATAGACATATCGATGTTTAAGAAAAATGAAAGCATTTTTCACTTTTTGAGCCAGAACTCGCGTCGGAATAGCTCAAATCAAGTTTCCTTTAGCGACTTTTTCATAACTTTCGATGCTCTTTCGAATGATATATCACATGATACCGAACTCTCGAGTTTGAAATTATCGATTTTTGGAATCTTGGGTGCTGTTAGCATTTTGCTTTTTTGGCAAATTATTAATTAGTTGTTTTTATCGATAGCGACAAGATTTGGCATGGTTCGCAGTGTTTTTGGCGAAAAATCGGAAGAACGGACGAGCCATGTACCCGCTGGCCGGGAATCGCCCCGTTGTGTAAGGGTTAGAGTGCACGCGAGCGATAACTGAGTGGCTGCCAGTTCAGCGTTGGTTTAATTACCCAAGTTTGAGGTACCGATTCGATCTGGCTCGTTGTGAAAGACGTGGCCTTCAATAATACCTAAATTTTGGACCGGGCTGCCTAGGCGACCCCAACAATCGGTGTGATATTTAGCATAGCGGATTGTTCCACATGGATATTTTGCATACTGGGTTGTTCGATATGCAATCAGATTTCGAAAAAAATGTCCAGAAATCAGCTCCTGATTATAGGAATCCGTGCGGACTCTGTACGGCTGAAGAAACGAGTCCAGTTTATCGCCTTTCAGCGAGTCATTTAGGGGCAGAGTCGAGAGACGGTCGGACAGGACACTTACCCGGCCGTGCTAGGGCACAAAAAGCTTATTTACGGTCACTTTTCGCTCCAGAAAGTATCGCTTCTCGGCCTTTTGGCTAAGATCAAAGTGTAGTATCTGTTCTTATCGGCTTAATCTCCGGTACGTTACCTATTGGTAACATCGAGATTAACTGATTTTTGAAACCGGATCGGTTTGCAGGGGCTTGCTCCTCGCCGATCACGGGTCGGCCTGGTATTGCACTGCCTCCAGGATCGGCCCTTCCCTCCGGGGAAAGTAAATGTGAAAGCGAAATTTGCTGATTCGACCAACAAAAAATGGACAGGGGATTCTAAAAAAAGATGCCTTAAAATGAGAAAAAAGTATCGATTTTTTCTACGGAATTTTCGAAATCACAAATGTGGGCAGAACAGGTGTTAGCAGGGGTCGTATGGGGCCCCGCAACTGCCCGGTTACTCGCAGGGAACCCCTCTATGATCGTGCGAAAGAACGGAGTCGAAAGCTGCAGCGGTTCGGCCGGTACGCGAAATTTAAGCTCCGCCCCATAAGATAGGCTAAATGGGAGGAAATCTTAAAAGGACATAACTCGTGATTACGATATGATGACGTAATAGATTCGGTCCGCAAAGAGCTTCATCAGATTCTACGATGAAAAATACACAAAATATCTGAAAATAGGACCATATAAATCATATGTTCATGGATAGACATATCGATGTTTAAGAAAAATGAAAGCATTTTTCACTTTTTGAGCCAGAACTCGCGTCGGAATAGCTCAAATCAAGTTTCCTTTAGCGACTTTTTCATAACTTTCGATGCTCTTTCGAATGATATATCACATGATACCGAACTCTCGAGTTTGAAATTATCGATTTTTGGAATCTTGGGTGCTGTTAGCATTTTGCTTTTTTGGCAAATTATTAATTAGTTGTTTTTATCGATAGCGACAAAGATTTGGCATGGTTCGCAGTGTTTTTGGCGAAAAATCGGAAGAACGGACGAGCCATGTACCCGCTGGCCGGGAATCGCCCCGTTGTGTAAGGGTTAGAGTGCACGCGAGCGATAACTGAGTGGCTGCCAGTTCAGCGTTGGTTTAATTACCCAAGTTTGAGGTACCGATTCGATCTGGCTCGTTGTGAAAGACGTGGCCTTCAATAATACCTAAATTTTGGACCGGGCTGCCTAGGCGACCCCAACAATCGGTGTGATATTTAGCATAGCGGATTGTTCCACATGGATATTTTGCATACTGGGTTGTTCGATATGCAATCAGATTTCGAAAAAAATGTCCAGAAATCAGCTCCTGATTATAGGAATCCGTGCGGACTCTGTACGGCTGAAGAAACGAGTCCAGTTTATCGCCTTTCAGCGAGTCATTTAGGGGCAGAGTCGAGAGACGGTCGGACAGGACACTTACCCGGCCGTGCTAGGGCACAAAAAGCTTATTTACGGTCACTTTTCGCTCCAGAAAGTATCGCTTCTCGGCCTTTTGGCTAAGATCAAAGTGTAGTATCTGTTCTTATCGGCTTAATCTCCGGTACGTTACCTATTGGTAACATCGAGATTAACTGATTTTTGAAACCGGATCGGTTTGCAGGGGCTTGCTCCTCGCCGATCACGGGTCGGCCTGGTATTGCACTGCCTCCAGGATCGGCCCTTCCCTCCGGGGAAAGTAAATGTGAAAGCGAAATTTGCTGATTCGACCAACAAAAAATGGACAGGGGATTCTAAAAAAAGATGCCTTAAAATGAGAAAAAAGTATCGATTTTTTCTACGGAATTTTCGAAATCACAAATGTGGGCAGAACAGGTGTTAGCAGGGGTCGTATGGGGCCCCGCAACTGCCCGGTTACTCGCAGGGAACCCCTCTATGATCGTGCGAAAGAACGGAGTCGAAAGCTGCAGCGGTTCGGCCGGTACGCGAAATTTAAGCTCCGCCCCATAAGATAGGCTAAATGGGAGGAAATCTTAAAAGGACATAACTCGTGATTACGATATGATGACGTAATAGATTCGGTCCGCAAAGAGCTTCATCAGATTCTACGATGAAAAATACACAAAATATCTGAAAATAGGACCATATAAATCATATGTTCATGGATAGACATATCGATGTTTAAGAAAAATGAAAGCATTTTTCACTTTTTGAGCCAGAACTCGCGTCGGAATAGCTCAAATCAAGTTTCCTTTAGCGACTTTTTCATAACTTTCGATGCTCTTTCGAATGATATATCACATGATACCGAACTCTCGAGTTTGAAATTATCGATTTTTGGAATCTTGGGTGCTGTTAGCATTTTGCTTTTTTGGCAAATTATTAATTAGTTGTTTTTATCGATAGCGACAAAGATTTGGCATGGTTCGCAGTGTTTTTGGCGAAAAATCGGAAGAACGGACGAGCCATGTACCCGCTGGCCGGGAATCGCCCCGTTGTGTAAGGGTTAGAGTGCACGCGAGCGATAACTGAGTGGCTGCCAGTTCAGCGTTGGTTTAATTACCCAAGTTTGAGGTACCGATTCGATCTGGCTCGTTGTGAAAGACGTGGCCTTCAATAATACCTAAATTTTGGACCGGGCTGCCTAGGCGACCCCAACAATCGGTGTGATATTTAGCATAGCGGATTGTTCCACATGGATATTTTGCATACTGGGTTGTTCGATATGCAATCAGATTTCGAAAAAAATGTCCAGAAATCAGCTCCTGATTATAGGAATCCGTGCGGACTCTGTACGGCTGAAGAAACGAGTCCAGTTTATCGCCTTTCAGCGAGTCATTTAGGGGCAGAGTCGAGAGACGGTCGGACAGGACACTTACCCGGCCGTGCTAGGGCACAAAAAGCTTATTTACGGTCACTTTTCGCTCCAGAAAGTATCGCTTCTCGGCCTTTTGGCTAAGATCAAAGTGTAGTATCTGTTCTTATCGGCTTAATCTCCGGTACGTTACCTATTGGTAACATCGAGATTAACTGATTTTTGAAACCGGATCGGTTTGCAGGGGCTTGCTCCTCGCCGATCACGGGTCGGCCTGGTATTGCACTGCCTCCAGGATCGGCCCTTCCCTCCGGGGAAAGTAAATGTGAAAGCGAAATTTGCTGATTCGACCAACAAAAAATGGACAGGGGATTCTAAAAAAAGATGCCTTAAAATGAGAAAAAAGTATCGATTTTTTCTACGGAATTTTCGAAATCACAAATGTGGGCAGAACAGGTGTTAGCAGGGGTCGTATGGGGCCCCGCAACTGCCCGGTTACTCGCAGGGAACCCCTCTATGATCGTGCGAAAGAACGGAGTCGAAAGCTGCAGCGGTTCGGCCGGTACGCGAAATTTAAGCTCCGCCCCATAAGATAGGCTAAATGGGAGGAAATCTTAAAAGGACATAACTCGTGATTACGATATGATGACGTAATAGATTCGGTCCGCAAAGAGCTTCATCAGATTCTACGATGAAAAATACACAAAATATCTGAAAATAGGACCATATAAATCATATGTTCATGGATAGACATATCGATGTTTAAGAAAAATGAAAGCATTTTTCACTTTTTGAGCCAGAACTCGCGTCGGAATAGCTCAAATCAAGTTTCCTTTAGCGACTTTTTCATAACTTTCGATGCTCTTTCGAATGATATATCACATGATACCGAACTCTCGAGTTTGAAATTATCGATTTTTGGAATCTTGGGTGCTGTTAGCATTTTGCTTTTTTGGCAAATTATTAATTAGTTGTTTTTATCGATAGCGACAAAGATTTGGCATGGTTCGCAGTGTTTTTGGCGAAAAATCGGAAGAACGGACGAGCCATGTACCCGCTGGCCGGGAATCGCCCCGTTGTGTAAGGGTTAGAGTGCACGCGAGCGATAACTGAGTGGCTGCCAGTTCAGCGTTGGTTTAATTACCCAAGTTTGAGGTACCGATTCGATCTGGCTCGTTGTGAAAGACGTGGCCTTCAATAATACCTAAATTTTGGACCGGGCTGCCTAGGCGACCCCAACAATCGGTGTGATATTTAGCATAGCGGATTGTTCCACATGGATATTTTGCATACTGGGTTGTTCGATATGCAATCAGATTTCGAAAAAAATGTCCAGAAATCAGCTCCTGATTATAGGAATCCGTGCGGACTCTGTACGGCTGAAGAAACGAGTCCAGTTTATCGCCTTTCAGCGAGTCATTTAGGGGCAGAGTCGAGAGACGGTCGGACAGGACACTTACCCGGCCGTGCTAGGGCACAAAAAGCTTATTTACGGTCACTTTTCGCTCCAGAAAGTATCGCTTCTCGGCCTTTTGGCTAAGATCAAAGTGTAGTATCTGTTCTTATCGGCTTAATCTCCGGTACGTTACCTATTGGTAACATCGAGATTAACTGATTTTTGAAACCGGATCGGTTTGCAGGGGCTTGCTCCTCGCCGATCACGGGTCGGCCTGGTATTGCACTGCCTCCAGGATCGGCCCTTCCCTCCGGGGAAAGTAAATGTGAAAGCGAAATTTGCTGATTCGACCAACAAAAAATGGACAGGGGATTCTAAAAAAAGATGCCTTAAAATGAGAAAAAAGTATCGATTTTTTCTACGGAATTTTCGAAATCACAAATGTGGGCAGAACAGGTGTTAGCAGGGGTCGTATGGGGCCCCGCAACTGCCCGGTTACTCGCAGGGAACCCCTCTATGATCGTGCGAAAGAACGGAGTCGAAAGCTGCAGCGGTTCGGCCGGTACGCGAAATTTAAGCTCCGCCCCATAAGATAGGCTAAATGGGAGGAAATCTTAAAAGGACATAACTCGTGATTACGATATGATGACGTAATAGATTCGGTCCGCAAAGAGCTTCATCAGATTCTACGATGAAAAATACACAAAATATCTGAAAATAGGACCATATAAATCATATGTTCATGGATAGACATATCGATGTTTAAGAAAAATGAAAGCATTTTTCACTTTTTGAGCCAGAACTCGCGTCGGAATAGCTCAAATCAAGTTTCCTTTAGCGACTTTTTCATAACTTTCGATGCTCTTTCGAATGATATATCACATGATACCGAACTCTCGAGTTTGAAATTATCGATTTTTGGAATCTTGGGTGCTGTTAGCATTTTGCTTTTTTGGCAAATTATTAATTAGTTGTTTTTATCGATAGCGACAAAGATTTGGCATGGTTCGCAGTGTTTTTGGCGAAAAATCGGAAGAACGGACGAGCCATGTACCCGCTGGCCGGGAATCGCCCCGTTGTGTAAGGGTTAGAGTGCACGCGAGCGATAACTGAGTGGCTGCCAGTTCAGCGTTGGTTTAATTACCCAAGTTTGAGGTACCGATTCGATCTGGCTCGTTGTGAAAGACGTGGCCTTCAATAATACCTAAATTTTGGACCGGGCTGCCTAGGCGACCCCAACAATCGGTGTGATATTTAGCATAGCGGATTGTTCCACATGGATATTTTGCATACTGGGTTGTTCGATATGCAATCAGATTTCGAAAAAAATGTCCAGAAATCAGCTCCTGATTATAGGAATCCGTGCGGACTCTGTACGGCTGAAGAAACGAGTCCAGTTTATCGCCTTTCAGCGAGTCATTTAGGGGCAGAGTCGAGAGACGGTCGGACAGGACACTTACCCGGCCGTGCTAGGGCACAAAAAGCTTATTTACGGTCACTTTTCGCTCCAGAAAGTATCGCTTCTCGGCCTTTTGGCTAAGATCAAAGTGTAGTATCTGTTCTTATCGGCTTAATCTCCGGTACGTTACCTATTGGTAACATCGAGATTAACTGATTTTTGAAACCGGATCGGTTTGCAGGGGCTTGCTCCTCGCCGATCACGGGTCGGCCTGGTATTGCACTGCCTCCAGGATCGGCCCTTCCCTCCGGGGAAAGTAAATGTGAAAGCGAAATTTGCTGATTCGACCAACAAAAAATGGACAGGGGATTCTAAAAAAAGATGCCTTAAAATGAGAAAAAAGTATCGATTTTTTCTACGGAATTTTCGAAATCACAAATGTGGGCAGAACAGGTGTTAGCAGGGGTCGTATGGGGCCCCGCAACTGCCCGGTTACTCGCAGGGAACCCCTCTATGATCGTGCGAAAGAACGGAGTCGAAAGCTGCAGCGGTTCGGCCGGTACGCGAAATTTAAGCTCCGCCCCATAAGATAGGCTAAATGGGAGGAAATCTTAAAAGGACATAACTCGTGATTACGATATGATGACGTAATAGATTCGGTCCGCAAAGAGCTTCATCAGATTCTACGATGAAAAATACACAAAATATCTGAAAATAGGACCATATAAATCATATGTTCATGGATAGACATATCGATGTTTAAGAAAAATGAAAGCATTTTTCACTTTTTGAGCCAGAACTCGCGTCGGAATAGCTCAAATCAAGTTTCCTTTAGCGACTTTTTCATAACTTTCGATGCTCTTTCGAATGATATATCACATGATACCGAACTCTCGAGTTTGAAATTATCGATTTTTGGAATCTTGGGTGCTGTTAGCATTTTGCTTTTTTGGCAAATTATTAATTAGTTGTTTTTATCGATAGCGACAAAGATTTGGCATGGTTCGCAGTGTTTTTGGCGAAAAATCGGAAGAACGGACGAGCCATGTACCCGCTGGCCGGGAATCGCCCCGTTGTGTAAGGGTTAGAGTGCACGCGAGCGATAACTGAGTGGCTGCCAGTTCAGCGTTGGTTTAATTACCCAAGTTTGAGGTACCGATTCGATCTGGCTCGTTGTGAAAGACGTGGCCTTCAATAATACCTAAATTTTGGACCGGGCTGCCTAGGCGACCCCAACAATCGGTGTGATATTTAGCATAGCGGATTGTTCCACATGGATATTTTGCATACTGGGTTGTTCGATATGCAATCAGATTTCGAAAAAAATGTCCAGAAATCAGCTCCTGATTATAGGAATCCGTGCGGACTCTGTACGGCTGAAGAAACGAGTCCAGTTTATCGCCTTTCAGCGAGTCATTTAGGGGCAGAGTCGAGAGACGGTCGGACAGGACACTTACCCGGCCGTGCTAGGGCACAAAAAGCTTATTTACGGTCACTTTTCGCTCCAGAAAGTATCGCTTCTCGGCCTTTTGGCTAAGATCAAAGTGTAGTATCTGTTCTTATCGGCTTAATCTCCGGTACGTTACCTATTGGTAACATCGAGATTAACTGATTTTTGAAACCGGATCGGTTTGCAGGGGCTTGCTCCTCGCCGATCACGGGTCGGCCTGGTATTGCACTGCCTCCAGGATCGGCCCTTCCCTCCGGGGAAAGTAAATGTGAAAGCGAAATTTGCTGATTCGACCAACAAAAAATGGACAGGGGATTCTAAAAAAAGATGCCTTAAAATGAGAAAAAAGTATCGATTTTTTCTACGGAATTTTCGAAATCACAAATGTGGGCAGAACAGGTGTTAGCAGGGGTCGTATGGGGCCCCGCAACTGCCCGGTTACTCGCAGGGAACCCCTCTATGATCGTGCGAAAGAACGGAGTCGAAAGCTGCAGCGGTTCGGCCGGTACGCGAAATTTAAGCTCCGCCCCATAAGATAGGCTAAATGGGAGGAAATCTTAAAAGGACATAACTCGTGATTACGATATGATGACGTAATAGATTCGGTCCGCAAAGAGCTTCATCAGATTCTACGATGAAAAATACACAAAATATCTGAAAATAGGACCATATAAATCATATGTTCATGGATAGACATATCGATGTTTAAGAAAAATGAAAGCATTTTTCACTTTTTGAGCCAGAACTCGCGTCGGAATAGCTCAAATCAAGTTTCCTTTAGCGACTTTTTCATAACTTTCGATGCTCTTTCGAATGATATATCACATGATACCGAACTCTCGAGTTTGAAATTATCGATTTTTGGAATCTTGGGTGCTGTTAGCATTTTGCTTTTTTGGCAAATTATTAATTAGTTGTTTTTATCGATAGCGACAAAGATTTGGCATGGTTCGCAGTGTTTTTGGCGAAAAATCGGAAGAACGGACGAGCCATGTACCCGCTGGCCGGGAATCGCCCCGTTGTGTAAGGGTTAGAGTGCACGCGAGCGATAACTGAGTGGCTGCCAGTTCAGCGTTGGTTTAATTACCCAAGTTTGAGGTACCGATTCGATCTGGCTCGTTGTGAAAGACGTGGCCTTCAATAATACCTAAATTTTGGACCGGGCTGCCTAGGCGACCCCAACAATCGGTGTGATATTTAGCATAGCGGATTGTTCCACATGGATATTTTGCATACTGGGTTGTTCGATATGCAATCAGATTTCGAAAAAAATGTCCAGAAATCAGCTCCTGATTATAGGAATCCGTGCGGACTCTGTACGGCTGAAGAAACGAGTCCAGTTTATCGCCTTTCAGCGAGTCATTTAGGGGCAGAGTCGAGAGACGGTCGGACAGGACACTTACCCGGCCGTGCTAGGGCACAAAAAGCTTATTTACGGTCACTTTTCGCTCCAGAAAGTATCGCTTCTCGGCCTTTTGGCTAAGATCAAAGTGTAGTATCTGTTCTTATCGGCTTAATCTCCGGTACGTTACCTATTGGTAACATCGAGATTAACTGATTTTTGAAACCGGATCGGTTTGCAGGGGCTTGCTCCTCGCCGATCACGGGTCGGCCTGGTATTGCACTGCCTCCAGGATCGGCCCTTCCCTCCGGGGAAAGTAAATGTGAAAGCGAAATTTGCTGATTCGACCAACAAAAAATGGACAGGGGATTCTAAAAAAAGATGCCTTAAAATGAGAAAAAAGTATCGATTTTTTCTACGGAATTTTCGAAATCACAAATGTGGGCAGAACAGGTGTTAGCAGGGGTCGTATGGGGCCCCGCAACTGCCCGGTTACTCGCAGGGAACCCCTCTATGATCGTGCGAAAGAACGGAGTCGAAAGCTGCAGCGGTTCGGCCGGTACGCGAAATTTAAGCTCCGCCCCATAAGATAGGCTAAATGGGAGGAAATCTTAAAAGGACATAACTCGTGATTACGATATGATGACGTAATAGATTCGGGTCCGCAAAGAGCTTCATCAGATTCTACGATGAAAAATACACAAAATATCTGAAAATAGGACCATATAAATCATATGTTCATGGATAGACATATCGATGTTTAAGAAAAATGAAAGCATTTTTCACTTTTTGAGCCAGAACTCGCGTCGGAATAGCTCAAATCAAGTTTCCTTTAGCGACTTTTTCATAACTTTCGATGCTCTTTCGAATGATATATCACATGATACCGAACTCTCGAGTTTGAAATTATCGATTTTTGGAATCTTGGGTGCTGTTAGCATTTTGCTTTTTTGGCAAATTATTAATTAGTTGTTTTTATCGATAGCGACAAAGATTTGGCATGGTTCGCAGTGTTTTTGGCGAAAAATCGGAAGAACGGACGAGCCATGTACCCGCTGGCCGGGAATCGCCCCGTTGTGTAAGGGTTAGAGTGCACGCGAGCGATAACTGAGTGGCTGCCAGTTCAGCGTTGGTTTAATTACCCAAGTTTGAGGTACCGATTCGATCTGGCTCGTTGTGAAAGACGTGGCCTTCAATAATACCTAAATTTTGGACCGGGCTGCCTAGGCGACCCCAACAATCGGTGTGATATTTAGCATAGCGGATTGTTCCACATGGATATTTTGCATACTGGGTTGTTCGATATGCAATCAGATTTCGAAAAAAATGTCCAGAAATCAGCTCCTGATTATAGGAATCCGTGCGGACTCTGTACGGCTGAAGAAACGAGTCCAGTTTATCGCCTTTCAGCGAGTCATTTAGGGGCAGAGTCGAGAGACGGTCGGACAGGACACTTACCCGGCCGTGCTAGGGCACAAAAAGCTTATTTACGGTCACTTTTCGCTCCAGAAAGTATCGCTTCTCGGCCTTTTGGCTAAGATCAAAGTGTAGTATCTGTTCTTATCGGCTTAATCTCCGGTACGTTACCTATTGGTAACATCGAGATTAACTGATTTTTGAAACCGGATCGGTTTGCAGGGGCTTGCTCCTCGCCGATCACGGGTCGGCCTGGTATTGCACTGCCTCCAGGATCGGCCCTTCCCTCCGGGGAAAGTAAATGTGAAAGCGAAATTTGCTGATTCGACCAACAAAAAATGGACAGGGGATTCTAAAAAAAGATGCCTTAAAATGAGAAAAAAGTATCGATTTTTTCTACGGAATTTTCGAAATCACAAATGTGGGCAGAACAGGTGTTAGCAGGGGTCGTATGGGGCCCCGCAACTGCCCGGTTACTCGCAGGGAACCCCTCTATGATCGTGCGAAAGAACGGAGTCGAAAGCTGCAGCGGTTCGGCCGGTACGCGAAATTTAAGCTCCGCCCCATAAGATAGGCTAAATGGGAGGAAATCTTAAAAGGACATAACTCGTGATTACGATATGATGACGTAATAGATTCGGTCCGCAAAGAGCTTCATCAGATTCTACGATGAAAAATACACAAAATATCTGAAAATAGGACCATATAAATCATATGTTCATGGATAGACATATCGATGTTTAAGAAAAATGAAAGCATTTTTCACTTTTTGAGCCAGAACTCGCGTCGGAATAGCTCAAATCAAGTTTCCTTTAGCGACTTTTTCATAACTTTCGATGCTCTTTCGAATGATATATCACATGATACCGAACTCTCGAGTTTGAAATTATCGATTTTTGGAATCTTGGGTGCTGTTAGCATTTTGCTTTTTTGGCAAATTATTAATTAGTTGTTTTTATCGATAGCGACAAAGATTTGGCATGGTTCGCAGTGTTTTTGGCGAAAAAATCGGAAGAACGGACGAGCCATGTACCCGCTGGCCGGGAATCGCCCCGTTGTGTAAGGGTTAGAGTGCACGCGAGCGATAACTGAGTGGCTGCCAGTTCAGCGTTGGTTTAATTACCCAAGTTTGAGGTACCGATTCGATCTGGCTCGTTGTGAAAGACGTGGCCTTCAATAATACCTAAATTTTGGACCGGGCTGCCTAGGCGACCCCAACAATCGGTGTGATATTTAGCATAGCGGATTGTTCCACATGGATATTTTGCATACTGGGTTGTTCGATATGCAATCAGATTTCGAAAAAAATGTCCAGAAATCAGCTCCTGATTATAGGAATCCGTGCGGACTCTGTACGGCTGAAGAAACGAGTCCAGTTTATCGCCTTTCAGCGAGTCATTTAGGGGCAGAGTCGAGAGACGGTCGGACAGGACACTTACCCGGCCGTGCTAGGGCACAAAAAGCTTATTTACGGTCACTTTTCGCTCCAGAAAGTATCGCTTCTCGGCCTTTTGGCTAAGATCAAAGTGTAGTATCTGTTCTTATCGGCTTAATCTCCGGTACGTTACCTATTGGTAACATCGAGATTAACTGATTTTTGAAACCGGATCGGTTTGCAGGGGCTTGCTCCTCGCCGATCACGGGTCGGCCTGGTATTGCACTGCCTCCAGGATCGGCCCTTCCCTCCGGGGAAAGTAAATGTGAAAGCGAAATTTGCTGATTCGACCAACAAAAAATGGACAGGGATTCTAAAAAAAGATGCCTTAAAATGAGAAAAAAGTATCGATTTTTTTCTACGGAATTTTCGAAATCACAAATGTGGGCAGAACAGGTGTTAGCAGGGGTCGTATGGGGCCCCCGCAACTGCCCGGTTACTCGCAGGGAACCCCTCTATGATCGTGCGAAAGAACGGAGTCGAAAGCTGCAGCGGTTCGGCCGGTACGCGAAATTTAAGCTCCGCCCCATAAGATAGGCTAAATGGGAGAAATCTTAAAAGGACATAACTCGTGATTACG
This sequence comes from Pristionchus entomophagus, assembly GCA_036245825.1. Taxonomy (NCBI): domain Eukaryota; kingdom Metazoa; phylum Nematoda; class Chromadorea; order Rhabditida; family Neodiplogasteridae; genus Pristionchus; species Pristionchus entomophagus. The sequence continues at coordinate 46,658 of BTSX01000022.1, forward strand.
ATATGATGACGTAATAGATTCGGTCCGCAAAGAGCTTCATCAGATTCTACGATGAAAAATACACAAAATATCTGAAAATAGGACCATATAAATCATATGTTCATGGATAGACATATCGATGTTTAAGAAAAATGAAAGCATTTTTCACTTTTAC
>BTSX01000023.1:0-46177 GCA_036245825.1 Pristionchus entomophagus
GTCTAGAGTCTAGAATTTTTTTTTAAAGAGTTTTGAATACCGTGAGAATTGACTGGCGTAGCAGATGATGTAATAGGAAATCACAGACACCCGGAGTCATTTGCAACTGTTTTCGCCTATTGTTTGTCATTTCCCAGCACATCATTCGCTATGCTTTCTATTCTCGAGGCATTCGTACTAAACCTACTCGGGACATGACTACAAGGTGTCCTGCGACAAAGCAATGCATTTTACAAATAATAGATCGTCGACTCACTTGTCCCGGTGCTCGACGAACAAGCGGATTCTTCCAGCCGGCGCAGTCACTACAAACGCTTCCAGTGCCTTCTAGCGTAGAGTCCCTCAAAAGGTTGCGTGATTTCGGTTTTTGGGCGATCTTTCTCTTCAACTATTCGACCCGGATCGAAACTGACCAACTGTATTGTTCCTCAAGTAAAGGGAGATCTTCTTTTCTCTGTCTCTTGCCAAAACAACCTGAAAATGGAATGTATTGAAGGAGAAACATTCAAAATAAGTACATCAAACTGCTCGGGTAGATCTCTAGAATGTATCCATATCGTTTGTCCTCGATCACGACTCGCTCCATCCGGTCACGTTGCTCATTTTCTACTCCGTAAGAGTTGGCGAGCTTCTGAAACTCGAGACAACTGTTCAGCTCATTTGGAGCCTGTTGATTCTGCATCATTAGAGGGAAATATAATAATAATGAGATGGACAAAAGCATATTTTAAAAAGACAAGGAACAAATAACCGAGAGAAAATGTTTTATAGATTATTGATCAGTTTTCTCATAAGACTCACCTCGAATATCGTTCCAGGAACCGTGATGAAATCTTTCTTTTCGACTAGATTTTGAATGAGGGAGAACGTGCCATCGGAAGCTGAAAAAGAGGCTCCGTAATTATTTGAAGAAAGTATTTTCGAAAATATCGAAAATATTGATCGGACTTGGACAAATTCCAGATAACCTGTAGTTATGATTGCCGAGTTATCGATGGGTCGAATATCTTGGATGGATGGACTCGCCTTCCACTGCACCCAGCACGGTCTTCCACCATTTCAGACTCAGCACGTTCCTGGAATTGGGGAGAATGGATCAAATCGAACCACTGAGAAAGAGCTCTTCAACCGTTCTACGGTTTGAACAACAAATCGCTTCATATTCCATCTTATTATTCTTCCAGATAATTGGCTTCATGGAATTGTCATAAATTGTCAAATGAAGAGAGAATTTAATAAGGTAGAGAAAGAAAAAAAAAGATCATTTATCAGGTAGAGAATCGAGAGATCGTGTGTATCAGAAAGATATTAATTTCCCTACTCTCATCGCAGACTTCCGATTTACAGTGAGGAACGAAAGAAAAAATATTTTTTTTAAATATAATAAAAATTATGAAAAAAAAATAAGAAAATGCAAAGAGAGATCAAATAAAAACAAGAGGTTGGAAAAATTTAGAACGCCGCTTCCAAAACGACATCCGGGTCTGTGAAGAAGCGAAATGGAGAAAGAAACGACCAAAAACCAATCGTACTTTCCATTTGTAATTTTGGGAGTTTCTAATATCGTACAAACCCTGATGAAGAAACATTAGAGACAGAAAAATTCTCACCATTTTCGTTGAGCTCTAGTGAGTGAAATTCGATGTCAGTCATCATCTCCTCCAGTTGTTCCTTCGAGAGCTGGCAATGGGAGGATGTCCCACTCGCATCGTCAGATGATCGATCACTCATCTAGCAGGAATGATAATTTGATTTTTTTTTTGGAATGATAAATATAATTGATTTTTGTACAGATTTATTCGTGGTTAATTATAAATTTTTGTTTGAATGATTGATTGATTGGTTGATGGGGGATATTTTTGTTTGAGTAACATAACGTGAGTTTTTTTGTTTGTTTTTCTAAAGATAGCCCTCGCAGAATCAGACAGGGAAGAGCTTGAGAGATCAAACGAACGCGCTGAGACCGACGACGGGTGACGGGAACGATGACCGAAAAAAATTTCACAAAAAATATTTTTTCTTCATTTCTTTTTCTACTAATCAAGTGAACAAAACACGTAGATGTTAAACTCATGTGTTTATTTCTTTTGAATTCTCTCAAAACAGATCTTATATCCTATTACGTCCAGTGCCCCTTCCCAATCCGTCGATGCCCCGTGTTGACTCTCGTCGTCCACTGAGCAGCAACGAGATATTGATCACATGGACTGAGGAGAAGGCGGGAGAGGCACTCAAGGACGACGATTTCGAGCAGGCTGTCAGGGCGGTTGAGGTACGTTTGGGGGGGGGGGGAATACTGTAGTTGGGGAGGGGGGTTCTTTGGGTTCGGCCTTCTCCATTCTGCACACTCTCTCTTGTCGATCAGACTGACGTGAGAATGTCCAGTATGGAGAGGTCTAGAAACCAAGATTACATCACTAGTGCAGAGTCAAAAGTTGCGCATTGCTCTTACTACTAATGTAATCCACAGTAACCCTATAACGTCCTGCTTGGTCAGGTTTATGATCTACCGTAACCTACAGTAATCTAAGATGTCTCCTTGTCAGGTTGAGTATCAGCGCGCGAACGCCGGCAACTGGACCAAGTACCCGGTGTCGGTGGACGGAGCACAGCAAGTGGCCACCATCGGAGGGTGAGTATCGATCGAGATGTGAGGGGGTACGGTAGGATGAGAGAATACGGTATCGCAGACGGAGGAATATTGATTATTCTGGTGTGGTAATAGCATTTAAAAAACCAACGTTCAAGCGTGCAAGATATGTGGTGAATGTGACAGTGTAGAAAATTAATGGGTCTAACAATAAAGGGGACTTGAAGGAAGAGTACTGAATCCAACTAGTCGATCTGCAGACTCTCCCCCAACACGGCGTACGCGTTCCGTCTCCGCTTCATGGGCGACTACGCCTCCACGTCCGCGTGAAGTGCGGAGAGCGCGTGGACGCGGACGCTGGCCGCTGCACCGACGCGAGCCCCGCGTGAGATCGCTGTGACACCCGAGGACGCCGATTCGATCACGGTCGCGTTCGTGCCGCCTGAGAGGTACGGTATTCAGGTTTTGGTTATCGAAAAGTGTGTATTTTGATCAATTGTCGATAACTTCAATAGTGACGAGATACGGTATAGTTTAAATTATCGATTGATTATGGTACGATTGCAGATCGCAGTGGAACGCGGACGCCTTCGGGTACTCGATCGCGTAAAGCGAGCACCCATCCGATGAGCAATGGGATACGGAGGAGGTGCCACCCGGCACTGAGGATACCGCCAGAATCAAGCACACCATCAAGAGACTCATCATTAGAGGGAAATATAATAATAATGAGATGGACAAAAGCATATTTTAAAAAGACAAGGAACAAATAACCGAGAGAAAATGTTTTATAGATTATTGATCAGTTTTCTCATAAGACTCACCTCGAATATCGTTCCAGGAACCGTGATGAAATCTTTCTTTTCGACTAGATTTTGAATGAGGGAGAACGTGCCATCGGAAGCTGAAAAAGAGGCTCCGTAATTATTTGAAGAAAGTATTTTCGAAAATATCGAAAATATTGATCGGACTTGGACAAATTCCAGATAACCTGTAGTTATGATTGCCGAGTTATCGATGGGTCGAATATCTTGGATGGATGACTCGCCTTCCACTGCACCCAGCACGGTCTGCCACCCTGCCACCCGGCATCCGATGAGCAATGGGATACGGAGGAGGTGCCACCCGGCACTGAGGATACCGCCAGAATCAAGCACACCATCAAGAGACTCAAAGCGTGAGTATACGGTAGATACGGGGCTGATTGGATCGAGAACTGGTTATTTTGAATCGGATTACGGTAAACAAGCGAATCGACAAGTGATTCACGATCTGTCGATACGAGTGACCGTTATTGAGATATTCGACAGAATTTCTAGAAAACGAATTAAGCGGAATAACGTGCAAAACATCTTGCAAAACTTGGTCGATCGTGGGGCTCGAACCGGCGATATAGCGGGCTTCAGTCAGACACCATAACCAATAGGTTCCGCCACTACATCGTTCAAGTGCGATCGAGGGAACGCCGAGGGCTCTTCGCCACCCGCTTCCCCCTCCTTTGTCTACGTCGGATTCGCGGTGCCCAAAGCGACCGTGTCAGGTGCGTGACCCGATTGAACTACCGTAATCCGACCTAGACACCAAGCTACAGTATCCCTCAGCATACGGTGCAACAATAAATTGACGTCATCTGCAGGCCTTCTGGTGGAGCCTCTGTCGTCGACGTCGCTGAGCGTGCGCTGGGATGCGCTGCCGAGGGACCAGATCACCGGATACAAGGTACGGTAGAGCGATCGATTGATCAGAGGTTACGGTAGCGATCGAACAATGAGATATACGGTAATCGATTACTTGCACAGGTACGGTACGCTCCGATCGTCTCTGTGCTACGGCTGGAGAGCGAGCTCGACGGGCTGATGGTGGTCGAGGAAAACGAGGCTACCGTATCCGACCTGCTCAAGTACACCGAGTACAAGGTACGGTAGGAAGCCATTCAATCGATTGGTTGTAATGCAAAAGACTGATTCAATTACTTGTAGTTTTCATATTATTTGCAGAGAATGTTTACTGGGGAACGGTATGTACACTCGAGAATTACTGTAATTACGATTCATCAAATTACAATCATCAAATTATATTTCGTTCGCTAACAGCACAAACGATGCTCCCACTCGCGCATATTCTATCAATTAGCTCATTTGCCCTCGATTTAATGGGATTCGTACACTCTCCAACACTTCAGAGAGGCCTCTCTACAGTGCGAAAAATGGTCCCGAACGACTAAAATATAGTTTGACTGTTTCCAGATGACCTGCATTTTCACGATCGGTTCTCCTCTAATCAACATGTACCATATTCCAGCGTATCGAAAGTGCGTTTGTGCGAATTCCGGATAATTTACGATCTTTTTTTTTAGATATATCAAAAACGTTCTTCTCTAGCGACAGTCAAGTTGTACTGACCACTAGCACTTGCGCATTCTCGACTCCGAAGAATTCGAGATTTTGATATTTCATGCAATAAAGTTCCACAGCAAACTTCGAAGATCCCTCACTTTATTCTCAATTTGATTTACTTGTGTGAAGTATATATGACTAAAGGATTGGCGAAGGTCATTGACCACCGTGGCTTCGGGGGAAACAAATTTGACCGGATAGAGTGTCAGCTTCGCACTCTTCTCGACCTACGTCTTCTAGATGGGTGCCAACTGGTATTTTAGATTGTCAGACAATCGAGTGATGATGATTTCTGTTCGTCTCGCTCAAATTAATCGTTGAAATGTTCGTTCTTATGACGACTCCCTCAGTGGTCAACAAACAGTGCTCTACTCACCAACGATCAAATGCATTTCACTGACAGAGACGTATAGAGTGGTATTCATAGAGAGAAACATGTCAGAGAATGTGCAGTGAATGTAAAGCCAAAAGGGACACGAAATCCTCGTGGGGATCACCTGGACATCTTGCCTATGGAACCCCGCGAAGAGCGGTGCGTATTTACCGATTGAAGTCTGGAAAAACAACGGAACTTCATTTTTCTTGATCCCCTGACTACAGAGCACACGCCCGATATGCTACTGTTGCACATCAGACTAGTGATTGTAAATTGGTATTGACCCTTCTCAATATGCGTGTCCTTTCATCGGTTAGATACAGAAAAGAGATAGGACGCTAGTTAAAGAAATACGTTTTACCTCACTACCGCGTACCTTGGAATTCCTCGGGATAATGAACTCGTGTCTTCCACTCCATGTCGCTTTCGACAGGCCACCGAACGCTTGAGCGAGTCGGCCCTGAAAGAAGATTAGCGAATACTACCGATGTCGGATCGAGCTCTCTGGTTTGCCTTGCCGGTTAGAAAGCGCACGAATTGGGGATAGTCGTTCAGCATCACTAGCGAATACAATTGTGGAGCTTTCCAAATATATTTTCTTGGCGTACTGATTGTGAGCGATTTATCTGTGTCCTAGAAGTGCGAGGGGTGATCCAAATTCACCCGAGGTTTGAATTTGTCCCAACTAAATATCGCACTTCCCCACTGGAAGTGGATGACTTTATACCCTGGAGACGTTTTATTCCATTCACTCGATTATTACAATAATTTTTAGTGCCAGACATGCTATGAATGTCTGAGAGAACGTCTGGTTTGAAATTCATGGATTCGGGATTGGACTCTGCGGCGAACTCAACATCACGCATGGGTTGTTGACAGTGTTTCTGGTCGATTCCAGAGTCCTTTGCTTCACTGTACTAATTTTAATGAGAGTGGAAGTGGAACGGACGCTCGCCCGGAACGATTTGAGTGATTCCTTGATCTGAGACTAACGATGAATAAAATGATCAAATCTTATTACTCGCCTCTTTGTTATTTGTCAGATAAATGACGGCGTTACTCGAGGCATTGAAGAGGAAAAAAATATGTTGGAATGCTTAGAATATTTTTATTGGGGCATTACTAATGAAATTTGTGAGAACCCTTTGAGATAAGGCTTGTTCGATCCGTTCAAAACAATCGGAAGAATGCGAATTCCCACCCAACCGATCGTGTAGACTAGAGCCATAGCAGCAAATTGAATAGCGAAACTAGAAAGAGTACGTGCGTATCAACCTCCGGTTACGCTATTGTAGAGTTATGCCTCACGTAAACTCTCGTTTTCGACTTTTGGGTAGCATCTTTTCTCGCACGAATCATCACAATCACAATCTGAGAAAATACGAATCATCTTTCGAACTGTGTACTTGCATGACTCACAGCTGTGTATGCAAAAAGTGGTGTGAGGCTAGCCATTGAATTGACTGCCACCATAAAACTACCCGCATAATTCGGAACATCGGAATTCTTCATATACATCAAGCCATACACGGCAGGGTTGAAGGATATTCTGATAACGTCACAAGTGTATTAAATCAAAAGATTGCAGAAGGCATTACCTGCAACAGGGGAAGAACCAAATGACACAGGATACTATATGCGATGCTTGCGAAAGGTTGAATAATTGCCATAATAACCACACGTTTCTTCGTGAAAATGGGATATCGGTAGAAGACCACAGTGACAAATCTGAATAGAAGATGACGACTCTAGGGATAACTAACAGATAATCAAATTGATTTCCCTCTCTGACTTCAATAATTTTTGTTCTCTCGACACCAACCTATCGATGGCAATCACAATGTGAGAGAATGTTCCGTGGCACCAAACGATTGAAATAATGATATCCGCCACTCTACTTCCTATTTTCTCATACCCGCCAAAGAGGTAGTCCTGGAATTCAGTCGATTAAAAATTCTGAACAAAATAGAATCGGACCTGCCGAATGGATAATGGGACTTCATAGAAGAGACAGTAAGAGAGATATAATATATCGTTCACAATCGTTGCGAACGAGAAAATGTACACGGAATTCTGATAAATTATGGTAAAAATACTACTCGAAAATACCCACCGATTGCATCATTTTCAAATGCAATATTGCTATAATGACGAGCAAATTTATAATAATCTGAAAATCACATAGTTCAAGCAGTAAATAAATGATGAACTTACACCCCATAAAGAAAACGCAGCGAAACTGACTCCCATGATGACACTAGTTGTAGAAGGTGCCATTGATTAGAGATCTCAGCGTTTATTTGAGATTCGAGCGATAAAACCAAGACATTTATACAAAGCGAAAGCATCAAATTATTGTACATCTAGCTCAACAAACATTAATAAATATTAGAGGAAAACATAGACAATACAATGGTATTTGTCTCTCATGGTGAACATGATCGTTGAGAAGAAAGCGATAATAAATAGAACGATCTCATATCTCTGAAAAAAGTAGGCACTCCAAGGGAAGTTTGTTCATTAGTTGCACTGAAAATGAATGACCGTCTAGGTACATACGTACAATATCTTGAGCGAAATAATTATTATCCGTGATTGAAATCATATGCTTTACAATGAGTAAGCGTAATACTCTCCTGAAGCCATATAACGAAGTGGGAAAGCATTGATATTGTATAAGAAACTAATCGCCAGACTTTCGAGAGAAATTACCATACCGCGGCGGTAGGAATTTGTATAACCGATCCTGCTGAAAGAAAAAGTTAATTACTTTCTATGATGCTCTTTCATAATATGATATACCAGCCGATCGCACGCGCCAAGGCGCATGCATCAACAGGCGTATGTCGGGTTACGTTTTAGTAGCCTCTCACCCTACCCTCTCCCTCTCCTCTCCCTCCCCTATTTCATCTCCCACTCTCCCCTTCCCCTCTCCCTCTCATCTCTCTTTTTCCTCCATTCTCCCTCCCCTCATCTCCCCTCTCTCCCTACTCTCCCCTTCCCCTTTCCCTCCCATCTAAAAAATCTATTTTTGATCTTTGACGGGACGTCCATGCCAAATTATAGATTTTTTGTAGTTTGATCTTTGATCTTTGACGGGACGTCCATGCCAAATTATCGGTTGTTTGTAGTTTGATCTTTGATCTTTGACGGGACGTCCATGCCAAATTATCGATTTTTTGTAGTTTGATCTTTGATCTTTGACGGGACGTCCATGCCAAATTATCGATTGTTTGTAGTTTGATCTTTGATCCTTGACGGGACGTCCATGCCAAATTATCGGTTGTTTGTAGTTTGATCTTTGATCTTTGACGGGACGTCCATGCCAAATTATTGATTTGTGATCGATGCCAGGACGTCCATGCCAAAATGAGACGGGACGTCCAGACCGAACATACATACAGACAGACAGACAGACAGACAGACGTTTGCGCTTTATTATATAGTATGGATATCCCGGCCGATCCCGGGTTCGATTCCCGCCCGTTGCATCTGTTTTGCAGCTTTCGATTTTTTTTGCTTTTTTTCGGTCGCAATATTTCAGAAACATCTTTATAAATTTTGTTGAAACTGGTTATCAATAGGTATATTGACCAGCTGGATACAATGGCGGGGGTTGGACATCGAAGCAAAGACTTACCGACACGAAAAATATGGGCACAGTAAAGTTTGTCACACCCAGGGGTACCCGCCATTTGGCTCCCCGATGAGTTTTCGGGCTGAAATTTTTTTTGGTGCATCCCCAGACCATGGGCACAAAGTTTGTAAAGTTTGGTGAGCTTGGACTCACGTTGAAAATTTCGTGTTGGCTGACACCCTTAAGAGCCGAAAAAATGGAAGGAAAAAAATAAGTCTAAACCCAAATTACGCCGGCGAAACGCTGTCAGTGCCTTCTCGCGTAGAGACCCTCAAAAGATTGTGCTATTACATGTGATTATGTTTTTGAGCGAACTTTCTCTACAACTATTCAGCCCCGGATTGAAACTGACCAACTGTATCGTTCCTCAAGTAGAGTGAGACTTTCTTCGATCGATCTCTCGCAAAGACAACCTGAGGAATAGAGAATTGAAACAGCTGTTACATTCTACACGCTTCATTATACACCCACGATCGAATTACGAAGTGTATGAATTGAAAAGATTATGAGTGAAGTGAATCAGTGGATGATTAGAAATGCATACATCGAAGGATTCTGGATAGATCTCGAGAATGTTTCCATGTCGTTTGTCCGATATCACGACTCGTTGGATCCGGTCTCTTTGTTCATTTTCTACTCCGAAAGAGTTTGCAAGGGCCTGCAAATCATGATATTTTCTTCAAAAAATTGTGGCTGCTGATTCTGATGTATTCCTAGATCAATATTGGCAAAATGGTAAAATAGGCAGGAAACAAATAACCGAGAAGAAATGTTATAAATATTGTATACCAGGTATCTCATCAGAATCACCTCGAATATCGTTCCCGGTACCGTGATGAAATCTTTCTTTTCGATTAGATTCGGAGCGAGGGAGAAAGTGCTATCGGAAGCTGAAAAAGAGGCTCCGTAATTATTTAAAGAAAGTATTTTTTGGAGATATCGTATGACCGGCTTACCTGTAGTTATGATTGTCGAGTTATCGATGGGTCGAATATCTTGGATGGATGACTTGCCTTCCACTGCACCCAGCACGCTCTTCCACCATTTCATACTCAGCACGTTCCTGGAATTGGGGAGAATGGATCAAATCGAACCACTGAGAAAGAGCTCTTCAACCGTTCTACGGTTTGAACAACAAATCGCTTCAGATTCCATCTTATTATTCTTCCAGATAATTGGGTTCATGGAATTGTCATAAATTGTCAAATGAAGAGAGAATTTCATAAGGCTGATCATTTGTCAGGTAGAGATCGTGTGTATCAGAAAGATATTAATTTTCCCACTCAAATCGCAGACTTCCTATTTGCAGTGAGGAACGAAAGAAAAAAATATCCAAGAAAATGCAAGAGAGATCAAATGAAAACAAGAGTTTTGAACAATTTAGCGTCGTGCTTGCAAAATCACATCCGTTCTGTGAGTTGACGAAACGAGGAAAGAAACATCCAAAACCAACCGTGCTTTCGGCTTGTCGTTTTAGATATTTCTCTCTTCATTTCGCGCACTCACAGACTCTAATGAAGACACATTAGAGACAGTTTTCACCATTTATCGTTGAGCTCTAGTGAGTGCAATTCGATGTCAGTCATCATCTCCTCCAGTTGTTCCTTCGAGAGCTGTTGATCTTTGGTCGTGGATGCCCCACTCGCATCCTCCGTTGATCGATCACTCATCTGGCAGGAATGCTATTTTTTAAAATAAACAATTATATATTGGTGTAAATTGTGAGGTGCGGGAACACAATCAAATGGGAAATCTCGATTAGATGGTCTGCGCGCAACTGATCGGCAAAGTCTGTCCGTGTTTCACTCTCCCTCCCCTCTTCCCCAGTTTCAAAGAAGCAGAATAATGGTGGCAAATCGCACCCCGTCTCTCTTCACTTCTCTCTGGGTTCTCTGACTAAAGAGAGTTCACTTGAAAAGAGAGAGAGAGTCAATTCGTCGTTCCCATCACCACGAATAACAGAAGTCCTGGAAATCAAGTCCTAGTCGTGACATCCGAAATTTTCCCCGAATTGCCATGCTACCGTAATCGTACCGGCATTCTATCGAAAGTAAGGGAGCGGTGTGACCCTACCGAATCATCAGAGTCTGCCACAAATAATTGCCTAAACCCTCTTCTACTTTGCCTATGGGGTCGCCAAATCGCATTGCGAAACGGTAAAGAAAGGTGAGAAACAGCCCAAAACGAGGTAATCAAATAATAGAATCGTATCATTTGCCGGAGATCAATAGTTAACATTATGTTATCGACTAACGCATGAAATTCGCTGACAAATAGAAGGTTTCAAGGGAATTGTTGTGGAAACGCGTCGAAAAGGTGACTAGTTACCATTCAAATAAACACGCACACAACGCGTGCGGGAACATTTTCTTCCCTTTCCATTTTCTTCAGATTACTCTCCGGTTCTACCAGCTGGCACGAATCTCGCCGTGGTCTGTGATGCGCTCTCTGAAAATAATTTATGATCTGAGGACACAGATCCCTAATTTCGAATTTCTTGAAAATTTGATGATAAACTTATTCAATTATGCCGATTTTAAATCAATTTTCAACATCTGCAAACAAGGCCGCTGAAGCGCCATTGCACTTGCGGTGAGATGTAGCTGGAGTTGCCACCCACCCACACATCTGCAACGGCGGCCGAGGGCCATCCAGTATTTATTTATTCTCGTTCACAGTGTGTTTCAGGTCAGCAGGGAAAACTACTGGATCTCTCCGGGGTCTGACCTCTCACTTCATCCTCTCCCATTCAAACACACACTCACTCTCAAAATCGGGCACTGAGCGCGCCTTGACCGGAGGGAGGGACGGAGGGAATGACCTTGCACGAGCGTTCTTTACTCCCCCTTCTCAAACTCATACCCCAGCCTGAATGACACCCACCTATTTCCTGTGGTGGTCGATTTTCGAGTATCGTTTCGCATGTTCTCGATTCTCAATCTTGAAGTATGTCTCGTGATTGCCTATCAGATGATGATATGTCTATGCTGGTAGTACTATACAATAGAGCAAAAAAAAATTTTCTTGGTGTAAGTAGGAAAACAATATTAGTAGAGAACTTATTGAAGCATCAATGTAGACGAGTTCGATGTTCAAATGTTCCATCAATCTAATGATTCAGGCTTCCGATAAACCACTAGATCGATGATTCTCATTCTATGATGTATTTTGATAGAAGTGTTCTGGAAGGTCATTCAAGTTTGTGCGGTCTGGACTTCTGATGGGGCCTTATCGTATAGTGAAAGAGGAACTGAAGTGGTCTCGGGGTCTCGATTATGAGATTTCTCTAGGCTCCGCACCCGCTTTTCCCATGCTCTGAATCGGGTGCGCCGCATTTTCTCACCGTGCGATAGCTTGAGGAGGAGACTCTCTCTATATCACACACTATCTCGCACGTCAGATTGCGATGGTTATCGCCCATTATTCATTGTTCTTCTGATGTGGTCCTTGATCGATTCGGTGGTTCAGAGTCTTCATCTTGATAGCCATCTTGAACGATCAGTAGTAGCGTCACTCACTTCCTTCCGATTCTCTGAATCGATCAGAAAAGTGAGAAATTTCGCTAAATTAAGTGTCTTGACTGAATCGTTTCTGAGTAAACTCTGGTCATTTCCGAGTAGGCTCAGGGGACATTGATCATTAAGTGTCTTGCCATCGTGCATTTTGCAAAATGCCTTCTTCGTCTCGCTTGCCCACTTTTTCTAACTTGCGAGATAGTAAACCGAATGGAGAGATTCACACTTTCGCATTTGCGTTCTGTCCTTCAAGTATTGCTCAAAATGAGTGGGAGCTGGTCACAGACGGGTGAGCGCTAGCCGACAGTTCGATGAATCTCCTGAATTCACGTGTTCTCTCGTTGGTCAGAGACGTGAGAGATCACGCGAATCGAGGAGAGTCATTTGCTATCTCTGCTGAGAGTCAGTGGACAGGTTGATGGATGTACTCATGTACCGCTAGCGAGTAAAGACAGACAGAGAAGAGTGATCATAGACTGCACGAATAGTGGAGAGACCAGAGAAATAGAGATAGTCAGAGACAGGTAAGTATGTGAGAGACGCGAGAGAAAGAGAGGGGATAGATAACCGAGATGGGTAATGAACGGCCAAGGTCTCTCCCCTCTCGGTTTGAGCAGAAATTAGTGATGTTCAATCGGCCTCTCCTCAATTCGCGTGCTCTTTCGTTGCTCTAACTGGCGAGATAGTACATGAATTGAGGAGAGTCGGTCTCGATTCGACATTTCTAGTAGAAATCGTCATGTAATCGCTGAGATTACTGGCAAAGTAGACCTGTTGAGACTGCTACAAAGATACTGTTGTAATCGTCCCCATTTCTCACCCACAATGTTGTAGATCAGTCAAATAATGGTCTTCATTTTCTCGCTTTCTCGTCTTTGATCCTACTGTGCACCTCCATTCTGAGAGAGACAGAATGCGAAACTTTACCCAAGGCACTACTACTCTCCATCTTGAATCTCTCCCGAGATGTCCCCTTATCCCCTCTCTCATATTCGTGTTGCGTGTGATTTGTGATGAGAATGGGAAGAGGGGAGGGGACATGCACTTCATCTATGTTTCAGCTGTGCTCTCTCACTTTCGTGCAGTCTCTCGCTCGTGTTCCCAGGCCTCATTGTACATTTCCTTATGGGTTCGGCACGGGCTATCTTGGTGACAGATTCCGGGATTACCTACTTTCATTGACGATTACTGTAGGGATGCCAGTTTGAATAATCCCTCTCTCCGTTCCGCAAAGTCTTTCATTTCTCTGCTGGCAAGAGAGTGTGCAGAATGGAGAGAGAGAGAAACTATTCCATCCCACAGCGCTAATTGACATATTTGAGAGACTTTTTCAATTGGGTTGTGGTAGATTATGAGATGATTTGACATGTCCTAGATTTCAGAGCTAGATACTCTTCCTCATCCTTCTTGGCAGCTCCGAATATCGCTCAGGGAATGGGTCTTGAGAATGTCAAAAGACCCCTCACTCCACAGATTCATCATTAGTATGTGTGTAGTGTTGCCCAACGAGTCCTTGGGGATCGAGGTTCGCGGGTATCTCAGTCCCCCCCCCCTCCTCCTCCCTATCCTCTCCCCTCCCCAAACCCCCCTCCCCCATCCCCTCCTCCCTCCCTCCCTCTACTTCCCCAAAAAGAGATCATCATCTCTTATCGCTAGTTCCGCTTCTCAGAATTTCCTTTGTTTGAGAAACCATCAATTACCCTCTCCAATCGCTGTAGTCAATCTACCGATGCGATCGGGAAATTATGAGAGGGTGAAAGTCGCTCTGACCCCTGGTTCGCATAGTAATTCGAACCACAAGAGCTTCTTCTCATATCGCCAATTAGCAGGGAAATTTGAGTCATATCGTGTGCATGTGTTGAATAATTGGCGTGAGAGAGAGATTAGAAGAGCGGACTAGGAATTTGCTTTCTTATCCATCATCTACAGTAGTCACGCAAGTTTGCAAACTTGCTCGGTTACGGTAGATGCGAAATAAACAAATTACCGTAATCCTGGAAGCGAGATGCGATTATCGATCGATGCACGGCTCTCTTTCACTTTCGTCCATTAGACGATCATCCCTCCCAACAGGCCGAGGGGTGAAAGTATTACTACTCTATCCCACCCTCGGGCTGGTATTGCGGTCTGTGCTCTGCTCATTCGTCATCTTTCAGTAATCCTTCGTGATCTACCTTCAACGCGATAGTTTGCACGAGCGCTGCCGTTTCGAATAGTAGCTCTCTCCATTCTGCATGATCTCTCGTCATTCTAACCGGCGAGAGAGAGTGCAGGAAGCAAAGGCCAGCATTCGATCCTTTACCACAAGCACCTTCACTCGTGACAGCTACCGTAACCCTGGCAGATCTAGATGTTCTTGGGGGCTAATAACCTGAGCTGCTTGGCGGGGAAACCGATCCTATTGAATGGATGGAGAGGAATGCCCTTTAGTGCTAGCTCGCGCCCATCTGACTCAGGATCAGCCCCCCCTCCCTCCCCCCCACCCCTCTCTTCCCCCCATTCATAGCCCGTAATGGATCAGCCACAGACCTTTCCTGCGCGCCCACAGATAAGTATAGGTTAGTATCGCTATGATCAGAGGGGGCAGGGGCAGGCCCGGCATCGGTAGGTAGGGATAAAGGGACGGTGCAATCGTCTCCCCGCCTTCATCAAGATACGGTTGATCAGGCCCATTAGTGAAGGCGAGCGAGTCCATCCATCTATATCTGCCCCTTCCCCCCCCCCCCTGCTCGCACTCACTCAGCCTTAATTAGGGCGCACAAACCCGCCCGCATACACGAGTTTGCATTCTGGATTTACACCATTCCATATACCGTAATCTTGTATACGCCCGATGTCTTGGCAGCTACGGTAATGCGCGAGAGTGGTAGATCATTTTTCGAGGGGTAATAACCGGAGACGGTTTGGTGGATACCGCTACTCAAAAGAGAGAGGAGAGACTGGAAATGACCGGTACTGTCTACCCACCCACCCTTCAGTCATCTCACTTCATTCATTCTGCCTGTCAAGTGTTTTCTTTTGCGTTACTGACTTGTCTGGGAGACCGCTTTCTCTGTTCTTGTACGTATTCTTCTCATTCTTTTTTAAAATACACTTTGCAATATTTTTTAGAAACATTTCAGAAAATAAATCACTTCACGATATCACTGAAATTTCGATGTCTGGTTACGGTAGTGAGCATGATCTTGATCAGTTTACCGTTATTGATTTTATCGATTTAGCCCTGTTTATTCATGCTCATTTGCGATGTTTTCGTGCTCACTTTATTCGCTTTTATTTCACCCAGTACTTCCTGCTAGAGCCGCCCCGGCCCGGTCTCACTGGCGCAAAGTCGCTTTTCACCTTCCGCTTGCACTTTTCCTCTTCGTTTCCTCCGCTTGTCGCTCTAATTTGCGCCACTTTTCACCCGGTGTGAACACTTGAGTTGGTCCTGCGCGAATTGGAAGACCTTGCGCGGACTTCTTAACCCCGAGCGCGCGCTTCCAAACGCTTCCCCGCTTCAAGTGCGCGTTTCCATAACCGGCTGAACTCTAATCCCTCTCGTTTTTCGCCTTGTCCCGATCGCATTACAAATCCTCGTCCGTGTTATTAGGTTTAGGTAAAGAGGGAATGGTCTAATTCTCGAGTGCGTGTGCTACGGATGACCGTGAAACCGCAAAAAGAAACACAAAAGGGCCAGGAAACAACAACAAAGTGCTCGAGCAGGACTTTGTTTGTACTTGCCGTGTTCCCTTGTCCCTGTCCTCTGTTCTACTTACTGCGCACTTGCTCTAGTCGTCGCAAATAGAGAGTTCCCTGCTCATATTGCTCGATGAAATGCGATTCCAAAACAAGAAGTGACGTATTCAGACGATTTCGAGTGATTTCTTCTCTGTTTCACCTTGGCATTAGTCTTGAATCTACGACTGCTCACCCCTTTCCCCTCTCGCAATGCGTGCCTCGGCTACTTGACCGGCCACCAGGTGCTCGCAGCTCTCGTGTATCACTCACTCAAGTGCCTCACCCACCATCCGATCACTCGATCACTAATGACCTGGGTGGTTCACCATCACTTCCCTTCCTTCCAAATGCCATCCGTGTCCACTTGAATTCTGATCGTTGATGGTCTTTCTGCTTGGATCATTTCATGGCTATCATCGCATAGTTGCAAATATGGATTACATGATCATTCTGCTCGTTCCTCTTCTGAAAATTTTGCATCCTCACTTAACTATCGCGAATGATCTGCTAGTATGTTTCTCATGATGATGCTTACTTTAATAATGTTCCAAATTGCTTATTATCAACGTTGATCTAATAATCATAGCCCATTTCGCTTCCGCTTAGCCCGAACGCCCTCCGTGTAAGGCAATCCGCAACTTATCTTTCTTCCTCGTTGTTAGCGTATGAGCACAATGTCTGATCAGCGAGAGAGTGTGCGAAATAGAGAGAGTCAAACCATGCGCTTGTTCGCTCGCGCCTATCATCGTCTGTCGAGTGCCCGCGCCGCCATTTGAGGTTCTTTTGCTCCCCTCGGCACTTGAACGGGCGGTTTTTACCCGCCCCCTCAAGGCTCCCGTGTGATGCCCTCCGTTGGAGCATCCTCGTTATCGTGTTGTGTTCCATATATGTGGAGAAACGGATTTGCAGATTCAGAGATCTCGGATTTGCGCTGTTTCCCATTGTGCAAACCATTATCCTGTTGTATCGGGGGTATAAAATTTTAGAACTCATTTATTTCAATATCTGGAGTCAATTTAGAACAGATCATGTCAGACTTCCCATTTGGTTAAAAAAAAATTATGCACTCCTTTTCTGGCTCACGAATCAGTCCCACTCGGCGTCTAGCTTCTCCTATGGTCATCAGAGATTTGCCCCTCGAGCAAGTGTAAGCGTGAAATCGGATAGGACTACTCTACGAAGAAGAATCGGTCCAAAAGAAGGACTTGTGTAAGGGGGGGGGGGGGGGGGGGGGGGGGGGGGGGGGATAGGCTGGCAGGTAGGAGAGGGCTACTCGGGTATCCCTCCTTCTGCCCTCAGGCTCCCCCCCCCCCCCCCCCCATAACGTCCCCTCCTTCTTCATCTCTCTTTGTTTAACTTACCCCCTCCCTCGACCTTGTCCCTCTCGGTCTGGAGCGTTCTCTCGGGGAGGGATCCCTCTCTACCTGTCTCGTTCCTCTCTCTCCCTCTCTGGTAATAATCTCCGTCTCTCGTATTCACACGATCTCTCGCCGGTCCCCTCAGGCGTGTGTTCTATCCCTCTCTTCTCCATAGTTCACTCACTCTCTCCCACGAGGGAGATATTCCCCTCATCATCTCTTGTCCCTGTGCTAGCATAGATTCCGTCTCGTTTTTCGTGTTGGACAGTGAAGCTTTGATGTGGAGATTGGGTTGTTTAGTGGTGAGGGATGGTTTCATGGCTTGTTCTTGTCTTCTTTTGAGTCTCATTTCCACAATCGCTTTCTAGATCATTCTTGTATATTGCGCAGTGAAAGTAGAGAACATGGTAGATCAAGAATAAGTTCGTTAATCTATGATTCAGCGCGAGGCATAAATTAATTTAAATTATTAATTTCACTATTATTATATTCTTATTATCAGTGCAAGGGCTTCCCTTCCCTGTACTATTCGCTCTGACCTCTTGCGGTCAGCCGGTGAGGCGTCGGTCATTCCTTCGTGACAGTATTTTGTTGTGTCTGCAGCTCCGTCACTTCTGCCCACTAAATCACCATCGCTTTTTGTCTGATCGCTCCCCCTTTGTGCCACCTCCCCCTCCCCTCCCCACCATCGGAATCTCTGTTATTGTTTCCATCTCTCTCTCTCTCTCTATCTATCTATCTGCCCCGCTCCCTTTGTCCGATAGCGAGGGGGGCAGTGCGCGGCGCCTGTTCGGTTTGATTGGGACTTTTGGGTTCGTCATAGTAATCGGGAGTGCAGAATCCACAACGCTCCCGTTTCGGCATCATTGCATGGTCCCTAGAATGTTGATCCGCGTTTTTCTATCAGATTTCCTCCATTATTTTCAGTCTGTGCGATATTTTATTGGCCCTATCGAAGTCGAAGTTAGGTCAGCAGATGACACTGATAGTGGGTATCGAGCAGCGCAAACAACCGCATTCTTTCGTTCTTTTGAGTGCCGAGGGTTGCCGAAACGACCGCCAGTTATCAGTTACGTTCCTGCATTGCATGCCCCCCCCCCCCCAGCCCCCTCCATTCAAACATCCTCCGTCAAGAGAGGGGAGAGTCTTCTTATCACGGCGTATCACTCCTCTCCTCTCCTTCCCTTCATAGGTTATCAACACACATCTCATCCCCCTCTCTCCATCCTGAGTCATGCCAGTTATGAGTCGATCGCGCCGGAATTCACCCCCGAGATTGAGCACGTGGTTTTATTTTTTATGTGGTCTCTTCTTCAGCAGAAGAATTCCTCAGTTAATCAACAGAGAATGTGGTTTGTGCGCATTCTTTGATAATAATGATCTGGAATATAATTATTCCAATTGATTCCACAAGCATGGAATTTTCTAATTTTGTACGTGGTGTTCAATGCCATTCACTCATTGGAATTTCCTGATTTATTCTAGCTTTTCATAACTCATGATTCACAAACCTCCCTGATTCAATGTAGGTTTGCAAAGGCGTCGAGATTTGTCCAAAAACTTTCCGCAGCTCGTCTATCTAATAAGTCTCCTCCATTTTCCGCCCTTTTTCTGCTGACCACCGGCCTTTCTCGCTCTCGTTTGTTGCAATTTCCGGCCTTCAGCCAAGGAACTTCCAGAGAATAAAACCTTTCGGACTCAAATCGAGGAATGACGGATTGACATTTTCTGTGTGTCCCTCATTGTGATTCATTTCCCCTCATATTCAAAAGCTGCGTGATCAAAGCCCCGATTATTCCTCGAATCTCATGTATCCAATGATGGATAGGGTGTCAGATTGGTGAGGATGAATGTCCTGTCAGCCGATTTCTGATCACATCTCTCTCTCTCTCCCCTTCTCTTTCTTCTTTTCAATCACCCCCGTTCTGCTCCTCTTCCCCTCTAGCAGGAGAGTCTCTCTATCTCTGTCACCTACTCCTCTCTCTCTGCTCTCCCCGCCCCCTCCAATCTCTCCACTCTCTATCTCCTCCCCCTGTCCTCCTCCTCCCCTCATCTCACCCATCTGAGAGGTCTCTCTCGTCCTTGTGCAATTCACACCCGCTAGGCTTGCTGCTGCTGATTTATTGCCGTGTTCCAGACGTGATCGTAAATGTTCTTGAGTTTTGTTTTTGTTGTTGTTATTCTCCGCGTTTCTTGAGAAACTCAAGCTCATATTTTCTTGCGGTTCTTCGCACATGTGAACTTTACCATCCTGATTTTTCTCCGAAATATGCGGCTTATAATTTTTTATTGTAGCCGGCGAAACACATGCACCGCACATTCTCCGCGACCACGCAATAGGAGAAGAAAAAATCAAAGCGATGAGAAGCCGCCGGAAAGCAGCTGCAGCAAGCGGCAGTCGACTGCTGCTGGCAGCATGTCTGGCTGCAACCATGATGGGTAGGGGTATGAGGTCTCATAGCTTATTTCTTTTTATTAATCGGCTAATGGCTTTCAATTGAAGCGATTTCGAAGTTGCGATCGGTATCGAATTTCATCAGTTCCCTGTTGAAATCGATGCACTGATGTAGTGAGCATCACTCTGATCTAGGATTACAAATGTTATTCGAGCGCTGTGATGGGGGATGTTGAATGATTCTCTCGTGGAATGATGATGAAACGTACTTGATTGCCGATTATGCCTCATTTTCTTTCATTAGTTCTTTCTGTGGTGAGAACGGTTTCAGCGAGATTGAGTGGTCATACAGTATCTCCTCTCATTGCAGCGCCCACCACCCTCGCGCAGCTGGTGCTGGCGCGACCGCCCTCCTTCGGCTACGACGCCAGGAGTGGCTGGAGCGAGCGGGTGACGGTGGTCGAGGGCGCCCCCCTCTCACTGCACTGCCCCACCATTGAGCATGTGAGTTGATTGGGCTTGATCTTTGAACGTTACTATTGAGTTGTTGAACTTTGAACTTTGATCTTTACAGTGATTGACGAACGTCACTTTTTTCGGTAGTACTGCCGGGAACAGTGCCCCACGGGGTGGTTAGTCATCGATGCGATTCATTCGTGCGCGAGCCCTTTCCGTCGATATGATTTGCTCTGTTTCTCTGGCAATCTCTCTCGATTTCCCTTGTTCTCTCATCCAATCATGCATTCTTCTGTCCTGCCTTTATTCTGACGATCTCTTGTTAGAGCATTCCATGAGCAATGGACTGATTCTCTCCATTTGCCACACTATCTCGTCAGTTCGATGAGGCGATAGAGCGTGCGAATTAGATAGAGCATATGCTCGCCGCCTTTTTTGTGCGCTTGCGTCTGTCTCCAGAAAAGCGTGAGTAAAAAGTGGTAGGGAGGGGGGGAGAAAATGAATGAGAATGGATGAGATTTCACAGCTGACACCCATGTAGCCCCCTCCTGATGAAGTTGCAAGATAGGACGGGGTGAGGAGAGGGAAGGGGGGGGGGGGGAGGGGAAGGGGAGGGAAAAAGTCTCCCCTCTAGATTGAGTTATCGCGCTCGCCTGCCCTCTATTGAGATCCCTGATGGAATCTAGTGGCTAAGAGATTCAGAGGACAGATGAGAGATGATGTGCTGTAGGCAAGAGTATGGAAGCGATCTTTGTCGTTTCTTCAATTTGGAGGATCGTCAGATCTATCATGTAATAGGTTTGGTCATTTTGCTCAAGGAAATCGCTGGCATGGGCGGATGGTAGAGTATATTAGGAGCCGAGTCCACCCATGCCCGATCTTTAGCCCAGCAGTAGTATCCCAGGCACAAAGAAGCCGAGCCGGCTGAAAATGACGGGGAACGGTACGAATGTGTGTGAGATTGAATGGGGGAGTAGCCATTCCCAGGCTTCTTTGGTCCCTGTGCGAGACTCGAGACCTCGTCGCCTTTCCTCATATAGGAAGCCTGCAAGCAGCAGAAAACAGACCCCCTGTTCACTCCTCTCTGTCTGTCTCTCTCTCTCTCTCCATTCTGCACACTCCTCGTCCGTCTGCCAGGCGATAGAGTGTGCAGAATGGAGAGAGTCGGCATCCCTATCCACCCGCTCTTTGTGTCGGGAATGAGATTAGGAAGAGTAGCCGAATTGCAATGCGAGAATGGGGGAAAAATGAGTTCGAGGGGGTTCGCCAGGCTGTTAGTGACATGTGTACACGACCATCGGTCATCCTTCGGTGCAACAGGTCAAAAGTGGAGATGTAAATTCGGTTTCGGCTCTCTCCATTCTGCACACTATCTCGCCGGTTTGATTGTACAGAATGAGGAGAGTCGAAAACCGATACGGCATCACTAGTGAAAAGTGTGGATGTTTTCGGTCCCCCTCCAAGAGCATTAACTACCTCACACTCATTTTTGAGGTAGTAGCGAGCGTGAATTATGAATGAAGGCCGAGAAATCGTGGGGGTGAGGCGTAGGGCCGGAAGAAATGAGAAAAGTGTGGAGGGTAAAGAGACGAAGAATAGGTGCGAGGGAGGCGATAATGGCAGAAGAAGAGAGCTAGAGGGGGATTGAGGGCGAGCACTTTTGGAGAGGGAGGAAGAGGAGGGAGTGTTGATGCTTTGATGAACCTTGAAATGTTCTATGCAAAAATTATGTGGGATAGTCTGAATGTAATGATCAGAGGTGCTCTGGGAATTCGAAGATCAGTTGTTGATTTCTTGTAGAGTACGAGAAGCTTGTCGGAGTGAACAGAAGATTAAACTGTTATTCATCAATTTTCGTTCCAGGGATCCGAGATCTTCTGGAGACGCAACGAGACGACAGCGGTGTCGGATGCAACAGCGGCCGTGCTGCACATCGATGCCGCGAGGCGCGACCACGCGGGAGAGTGGCGCTGCGGCGCCCGCAACGCGGCAGGCACCGCTGCAACCCGACCCACGATTGTGAGCGTGCTGTGTGAGTTGATCTTTGATCTTTCCATGATTTCTTGTTCCAAAAACTTATTCACCATTTCTATGCTTCCTCATCTTTTGCCTTTCATGGTTGGGTATACATTGACAAGTCTTGCTAAATATACTGTGTTTTTATCTTGAATTTCTTGATTTTATAAGTAATCACGCCGATCTTGGATCTGTCTTCCTCGATCATTGTTCTTGGCGGGACTATCTCGGGGGGTCTTAACCTTCTTTATCCACCTACCCGATTATTCTGATCGCGCTCTCAGTCTCTTCGTATTCTTCCCAGCTAATCTCTGCGCCCCCTCGGATAATTAGCTGGGTGTGGGGTCTATCCAGCTAGAGCGACCAGGTGGTACTAAGGGGGGACTGTCAGGAGGATGACCTCTAGAAAGGAGGAATTTAAACGGGAGAGATTCCCCCCCCCCCCCATATGTTGAGCCGAATGGCGTCGATTTGCACACACCCCAAGTGCTAGAGCCACCCATTCAGCCGGCGCATAGTTATTGTCAGATGCCACTCTAGACGCCCGAGGCGCATCTTTTCGTATAGAATAGTGAGGGCAAATCGACTCTCCTCAATTCACTTGCTCTCTCGTCAGTCAGAGCATCATTTCGTATAGAACTGTCTCGAGAGAAGTCACTCGTGTAGCTGTGTAGCTGGATCTTGATCTAGATCAGACAGACTGCGATCAGACAATACTGATGGTTCTTCTCCCCCCCCCCCCCTTCCTCCTATCGCTGGCTAGATCTCATGGCAATTAATGTGCCCCGAGGGCTGGGGCTGCTGGAGTCCAGATCTCCCACTGCGATTAGCGCAAAGGTGTCAATTTGCGGCGGTGGTGGAACGCTAAAAAAAAAAGAAGGGAGGAGTCCCCTTCGCTTATGCCGATAGATCATAAAAAGGGGTATTGTGACCACACTTAGGTGACCAGCTTGAGCTAGCAAGGCGCCAAAATGGGTGGGAATACGTCAAGAGGTTGGTGCGCGCTTTCCTAGCACGTTTACCGCCTGCCCGCCTTTGAGGAAGAGTACTTGGACAGGAGGAGAGAGAAGGAACCATGACTGATTGGCTCCAATGAGCGTAGAGAAGCACTTAGAATGGGGGGGGGGGGGGGGGGGGGGGGGGGGGAGGGGAGGGTGAGTTCGCACCTCCGAGGGACAAGGGGATGCAGGAAGAAGAGAGTTTGGCACTTATTCGGTTTCTGACGCTTTCATTTCCGCTCCCAGCGGCGAGTGGCAATATTCCCTACAGAGGGCGAGAGTAGAAGGATACGCGCCCGGAAGACCCGTGCGAGACGGGCCAAATATTTGCAGAAGAAGGCAGATCGCCTCGTGGGTACGGGAGAAGTAAGTTAGAAGAGGGAGGGGGGGGAGTGACCAGGTGTGGCGGATGAGCGGGGTCGAGATTAGGCTGGATTTGGGCAAAAAAAGTAGGAATCAATTCTGCATTTTTTTGAAGATGATCTTTGAAACGTATTCATTTCCTGGATTGGTTTTCTTGTCCACTAACGTGGCCTGATCTGTTGCTAATCCGATGATGATGTTCTTCTTCTCCTCCTGCCACTGGCACACACACACACTTTCTTCCCGTCTGCACTCCGGAATGCGATTGGGACGAGGGAGAGAACGGCTCCGGGAGCCAAAGTTTGTCTCCCTCGAGGTCATTAGGAGAGAAAGGCGCGAGAATTGAGCGCGTCGAGAGAGCAAACTCGAGCCTGGTGGAGGGCAGTTTTTTTCCCATTTCGCCCCCAGCCGTGTTTGTGTGTCTGGAAAGTGGCAGAATGTGTCGAGGATACAGTATGGCCTCAAATGGGCTGAATCCTTCTCTTGCCATTGATTATATCACAGAGCACACTATCATCTAGCTACTATTGAACGCTCATGAATCAGATCTGGTCACTTCATGTGAATGGGGAAGACGAACTGTCTTTGCTACATTGTGTTGAAGATTTTTGACAAGGCGAGATGTTGAGTGTTTATACATGCCTCTCTTGTACTGCTATGAAGCGTGAAAGTTGCCTCCTCTCGCGTGAGAGTGGAGGATGAGCACTACGGCTAGTACTCGATTGTCACCACGGCCATTGAATGAGATTGAGAAGTAAGAGAGGGGGGGGGGGGCAGGAGAGGGAGCAAAGCCAGTAAATCGCAGCGAGACGAGAGAAGAAAGGGGGACGCAGAAGTAGAAGCGACAGGTCTGCCCCCATTGTGTTGCGAGTTAGGGGAGGGGAGGGGAGGAGATGGCCTGACCCCCAGCCCTGATTAGTAGCTTCTGTGAAGATTGAGAGGGGGAGTCAAGGGGAAAGATACTAAGGATCGGGTGGAAATTGCGAGAAAACTTCTGAGAAACTGCATCAAAACATGTGTGATCATGGGGAATGAGACGGGCCTTTGAGAATAAATGGTTCAGCCATTGGCACAAGAGAACGATGTCTGGAAGAATTGCATGAAGCTTAAATTAATTTTTATTAGCAATGAAGAAAACATTAAGAAAAAATGGCAGAAAATTTTTTTCTAAATTTTTTTTATTGTAGGGCTGGACGATTTCGTGCCGGACGACGGGCTGGAGGACGGTCGCTACGTGCTGCAGGTGCCGCACGGCGCTCCCTACATCCTGCGACGCCCCGCCCTCCTCGGGTCGCAGCCGGAAGTGCGGCTGCAGCCCGTCTACCTGTGGTACTGCAACGACGCCCAGGTGAGATTGATATTTGATCTCTGCGCTATACGTTTTGGTACTTTATCTGTGGCTTTGTTAGATGGATGGTATGTGAAGTAACCATTCGAGTATGAGGTTAGCTTCTTCTTCTATCCTTGCCCTCTCCCCTACACAGTTTACACGCATCCAAGAAGACGTGCGCGCACTTGAATTGGAGAGATCTCTTTGCCCCTTCACCTCCCCTTTATCCCGGACGATCAAACTCTAGCCGCTCTCCTTTATCCTTTTTTGTTGTATGTTTCTGAAGTGAAGAAGGGGGAGATAGCGTGTCATGTTACCCCACGGGCTGAGCCCCCCCCCCCCTTGCCTTCTATCCCGATCAACTTTATCCCCCTGTGTGTATCTATCTACCCACAGGGAACACTCGGATTAGAGAGGTCGGCGCCAAAGGCCCCGTTGTGATCAATCAATGATGGGCTAACACTCCTAATCTATGGCCAAATCTTGAGAAGAAGAAAGGTGATCGAGGCACGAGATTAGGGGGGGGGGGGCATGTGCCGTGAGAGATTGGGCAATTTGAGGGGAACGCATCTCCATCGATCCCCCCCCCCCCCTCTTCCCTACCATTCTGACAGACCTCGAAAGAAGCGATTATGATTGATGGCTTGAGTGCGCGCATTCCATTGCTATGAGCACATGATAAATGGTCACATCGGGTAATTCCGCGGGATGGATAGTCTGGCCTAAATTGGGGACTTGTTGCTGTAGGGGGGGGGGGGACTCTCGATTTCACCCCCATGCGATCAGATGGAAGAGATTAGAGGTGGACTAAAAGCCTCCCACTGGACCACCACTCGCTGGAGGGTGTTTACAGGAGGGGAAAGGTACCCGAACCACTTAGGGACCGACAAGAGGAGCGGGATTGGGATGAGTAATAGTGATGGATAAGTGATGACCATCAACCAGATAACAGCCGGGATTCGCACGGATTGACCACTCGAGAAAGGGGAACAGCTTGCGCATTAGTGAGGGTTACGGTATGAGGGGTTCCCAGGATTACGGTAATTCCCAGGCGCACGTTCCACTTGATGAGCAGTTCTCTATGTGGAACTTACTCACGCTCGTTGCGCAGCATTGTTATTTCATGGGAAGAAAAGGATGATGGCATGCTGACACCCTCTCAAGGAGGCTTCCGGTGGGTGCCTGGTTCATGGCACCGGAACCGGCGGACCTCCGGGGCGATCGGGTTCCGGTTCCACACCGATACCCTGGTTACGGTAATAGGGGGCAGAAGAAGCCGATGCCGTAATAGCTATTGATGTTTGTCTTCTCGGGACCCAGCTGGGTGTACTGTAGAGCTGCCAAGTGGTGGCGCATTGAGGCGGTGATTGCGCAATATCCGCTGGGCATTTCCGGCACCGGGCGATAAGTGGGTCCTGATCGACTGACGAGTGACCGACGACTGTATTTGATCAAGAGAGGACTGACTCTCTCCATTTCGCACACTCTCTCACGGATAAGAAAAAGCGAGGAAGTGTACAAAATGGAGATAGCGATGCTATGAAGGGGGCCAAGGGGATATGACCGGGAAGTTGGCGGGGATCAAGCAGAGTAGAAAAAAGGGAACAATGGGATAGGGTTGCATGAGGAAAGAAGAGGGAAGTGGGGTTGAGAAGGAGATGAGCAGGGATCACGCACAAGCACTCTTGTAGTCTGTGAGAGAAAAGGTGTACAAAAATGTTTGGATTTTCAAGCAAAAACACGAGTTTCACACCAATCAGTCGAAACAAATCACGTATGCTCAATATCCGCTGCGAATGTGAAATTTGAGAAATGGAAATGAAAAAAAAGCCACAAGAAAAGGAAATCACTGAATCATATTGTTCCCCAGGTGTACGCCAACTCTTCCCACTACCTGACTGCCCGAGGCGATCTCGTTGTGCTGGACTCATCGGCCATCCCCAGACAGGGCACGAGAAGGACGTCCGAGGGCACCGAGGAGAGATGCGAAGTGACCGCCGCCGTCGATGGACTGGGTACGGTAGAGGAGGGGGGGGGGGGGGTAAAGTCAAGTTGAAGTGATCAGAGTTCAGTGAAATACCAGTATACTAGAGAAGGGGAGATGCAGGAGATTTAGTAGCCAGGTGAAGCACAAATGTTGGGGGTTTTAGTTTATTGTAAATCGTTGATGATTTTACCGAATCAATTCCTGAGCAAGTTGATTGATTTTAAAAATGTTTTTGCTAATTGTGTGTATTGATGAATGCATTTCCAGGCGAGTTCCGCTCCCGCTCGTACTTCGTGACGCACGATGGCACGGCTGCAGTGCCCGGCGTCTTCAGCATACTGTACGGACCGACGGATGATGAGGTACGGTAGGGGGTTATTGTAAGGATACTGTAGGCATAGTGAGGATGGGTTACTGTAGGATGCTGTAAAGATATCTGTGATGGATTACTGTAGGATACTGCAGGGATTATAGTGATGGGTTACTGTAGTGCAGGAGACGAGGTTACGGTATGCCCTTTTGTAGGTGATAATCCACGACGAGGGCGCGAGTGCGGCCGATCCGACCAGCTGCTGCAGTGGGACTGCGTGCCGTCGATGGCGTGAGTGGCGATTTACTAGATTACGGTAGCACACCACCACCGGTATCGATCACTGCCTTTTTTCGTCCTCTGATGGTATTGAGCCAAATTGGCCATGTATGTTGTTGTGTCGGGCGGTTCCGGTATGGATGGAAGTAAAAGGGAAACTAGCCCCGATCTGTCTCTCTCTCTCCCTCTGCTCTCGCTTTTCATGAGCGCATTACTCGCATTGCCCCGGGATTTATATTCGAATGCGTGTTCCGGGCGAACCGGTGTAAGGGAAGGAGGGTTTTGTGGAGAGGGAGAGAGAGGGGAAGTGGCCAGGGGGGATATCGAGGGATTTTGAGGGAGATATTGTTTGAGCACAGTGAGATTTTGAGTTCCAACTGTCGCTGATGAATGAGTTAAGCATGTGAGAGAGGACCATGCATTCAAAGATCATCATTTAAAATAAATTAACAAAGATGTCCTATTGATGTGCGGCCTACCTCTCTCAACGCTCTGTTATCACAGAAGATGATGACAAAGATCAAAGATCAATATTTTTCAGTGACGCGAACGTGCGCTGGTTCCTCGACGACCGACCCCTGTCCGAAGCCGAAGAGGGCGTGGCCATCGAGAGGAGCGGCCGACGACTGATCATGGCGCCCGGGGCAGCAGAAGACTGCTGGCCGGTGAGTGGCAGTGATGTGGGCAAGTGGGAAACGTCGCCCTGTCGAAATTTGACAAACATTGGAGTATAGGGGTGTGCAAAGTGGAGAGGCGTAGCCCGGTCAATATATGACTAGAATCGGAGCTGAATGGAATCCGAATACTTTGGAAATGTATGTTTTTGTGCTGCGAATGAATACGTCGTCCTGCAAATTTTGAATAGAATCGGAGAAAGTGGTAAACGTCGCCCTCCTCGTTGCAGAATCGCCACCGAAGCGAGCGGGCAGCCGGAGGAGGCAAGAGACAGGCGTTGACGCGCAAACTGGAGTGCAAGGCGATGCGGGCGCAGGAAGACTGCTGGATGCGAAGACGGCCAAGATCAAAGTGATGAGTGAGTTGGGGGAGGAGAGATCAAAGATCATGAATAGAAGTGACAGTTAAATTGGTGGTTCTGACAGGCTGGATATGATGGAGGTTCCCACGTACTCGACGA
This sequence comes from Pristionchus entomophagus, assembly GCA_036245825.1. Taxonomy (NCBI): domain Eukaryota; kingdom Metazoa; phylum Nematoda; class Chromadorea; order Rhabditida; family Neodiplogasteridae; genus Pristionchus; species Pristionchus entomophagus. The sequence continues at coordinate 28,862 of BTSX01000023.1, forward strand.
AACATTGAATTTTGATATTATTTGAGCGCGCGAGTTTGTGTCTCAATAGTTGGTCAAGATGAGAAGGGATAGTTGGGATAACGTATCCTGAAAAAAGAATTTGACGATGGAGGAATTATTTTTTGACCGTCATTTCTCGTTTTCTTAAAAAAATCAATAATCCGTGCAGGATCACCGAGACTCGCGCCGCTTCCCGCCACGATCTACCGTATGCCGGAGGACGACTCGAGTTGTCGTGCACGGACACAAGAGGGGCCACGCCTCAGAAGGGATTCAAATGGACGATGAATGCAGAAGTGGTGAGTGGTGTGATCTACCGTAGTTAAGGTAACGGTAGGAGAGGGTTACTGTAGATTACGGTGAGACACGGGGCTACTGTAGGTAAAGGTCGAAGTAGTAACTGTAGTGGAACGTTGTTTGACATTACCCCCAATGGTCGTTAGCGGGGGGCAATTTCTTCGGTGGTCCTATTCATTCCCTCCGATGTTCCCCTTTTCACCGCGCCGTATTTATAGCCAGTAAACGAGCCCCCGCCGCTATAGGTTAGTACTCGCATACCCTCGTCCTCCTCTCTCCCTCTCTTGCTTTGATCGCTCCAATCGTTAGAGCGAGCGCTTTTATGGGTGTACTTTAGCATACAAAAAATGCGCGCGCGCTCATTGAATAGTCAAGAAGCGACGAGAAGGCTAAGAATCGGGGACCTTATTACAATGGATTGATGGGGCTAATTGAGTCGAGTGAAGTGTCAGAATTTGAGAGAGGAGAGGGGAGGGAGGGATGGGGTCAGCTGCCGAAAGTACTCTCTATGATGACTTTTGACTGATGGAGTGTCGGCAGATCTCAAAGGAGAAGGGCCCTAGGGCGAATGGAATGAGCCCCTGAAGTTGAAGAAGTCGATAGTGTGATGTAATAAGTGGGGAGATCTGAGGGAGGGAGGGTTCCAGAAGTAGATCAGATACGGTAATGGTTACGGTAGATGACAATGTAATTAGTGGAAATCAGATGCGATGGATCGAGAGCGTGTTTGTGTTATATACGTGAATCTCCCAGATTGGAGGGGAATCTGATCTGGGATGGGAGCGAATAAGAGAGATGAGTGTCTCATTTGGATGTTCTCTAGGAGGTTAGAGAAAGCGAGAGAGCGTGGTATTCGAGGAGAGTAAGAACAGCGTGAGATGCTAGAGGTGTGAAGAGGAGGTGACAGGCGACTCTTGACAAGTGCGAGGATTTCCGGGAGGAGCGTGTCTGGCGCCTTACTAGGTGACAAGAGCAAATATAGAGGGGAGGGAGATTAGAGGACTGATCGGGGCTTTTAGGCCGCGATTTGGAGTGTGAAGAGATGACACTTGACAGTTGGTAAGACATAGTTTAGCAGGCTCTCATGAAATCAAAGATGTTTAGAGCGTCTTCATAATTTGAGCTTTAGGGGTCACGGATCGAAATTAGGAGACTATTGGCGATGTCGTTTCGGTGTTCGACTCTCTCCATTCTGCACACTCTTTCGTCTGTCTGACCGACGAGAGAGTGTGCAACATGGAGAGAGAGAAACCCGAAATGTCATCTCAAGAGACTGGGGAACGGGCCAGGAAATGGTTAATGATCGCAGATTCTTGACACGTTCTTCTCTCCACTTGAACCCCCAGTCTGTCTCCTCCTCGTTCCTTCCTGAACATGAGTGGACCCTATTATGAGCAGTTGCGAGCATGGGAAGAGGGAAGAGCAATAGGGAACAAGAGGGGTGAGGATCAAGAGGTGGATTAGGGAGGGGAAATTGACAGATGTTACCACTATCGAAGATGTGGAAGAGAAGGATGGAATGGTGGGGACCTGGGGGATTCGTGATTCGGGAAGTCACAAAAAGTAGAGGAGAAACGCCTCGTGGATGCAGAACTAGTGCGATATTTTAAAAAAATATTTAAATGAAAAAAGAGAAAAGGGGTGACTCTTTTATTATGGCTCACCAGTAACAATTCAGAATTGAATTGATAACGAATCTTCGAATTCACGTTTAGTAACTGGTAATTTGATCTCTGATCTTTGCAGATCGGCCGATCATCTCGACTATCTCTCGACGTGTCTCCCTCCTCCTTCGGAGTGTACGCATGCGAGGCGAGAAACGCGGCCGGAGTCGATGTAGTGAGCACATTCCTGCAGGAGGGAGAGAGCAATGGTGAGTAGAGAGCGAAACACGGGCGATGGGCTCTCCATTCTGCACACTCTCTTCGCTCGACAGGTCGAGATAGTGTGCACAATTGAGAGACAGCGACTCTTTTTTTTTCGAATTTTAATTATGAAGACGGGAAGACGGAGTACGGGAGATATAAAAGGGTACGGAAGATAGTGAGAGTGGTGATTAGCAAAGCTGTAGGTAATTTATTAAGCCATGCAAAATTGCTATATTTGTTCGGTACTGATTAAACCACCCACTCTTAAGATACAGTGCATTATCGATCGATTGCCTCGTGTTTCAGATTTGCCCTCTCTACTCAACGACGGTTCGATAGGCCCTACGGAGGATACGGTAGTCCAGCAGGAGAGTACGGTAGAGGGCGGGCGATTCTCGTCCGCCTGGCCGATCTGCCCCCGCAGACGATGCTGTCGTTGGATGAGTTGAGGAAGGAAGGAGGAGGTGGCAGACAGCAAGGTGAGATAATAGTAGAAAAAAATAGAAAGTAGAAAAAATAGAGAGAAAAAAAGATTTTTGACACTTTCTCCATTCTGCACACTCTTTAGTTGTCTGACAGACGAGAGAATGTGCAGAATGGAGAGAGCGGAAAGCCAAACGGTGTCCCGAGTAGGAATAGTTATGCCATGGAAGAAAGAGAAAATCAAGTTGCAACATTGTTTGATGAAGTTTTAATTTAATGCTGTACGGTAATTGAGAAATGGTGTTGTAAAGGCCGGATCCAAAAATGGCTCTTACTCATTTTTTTAATAGAATAGGGACCGATGTGGGATGAAAATATAATTTGTATTGTTTGAGATCACGAAATTTAATTAGGCGCGCTCCTTATGATCTCGTGTGAATGTGAATCGTGGAACCAGCTATCATCATGTGGCTCTTTTTTTTTCTCGAGATTTTCCTTTTTTTTTCTTTAATTTAAACTTTCGCTCATTGAAGCTGAAACATGAATAGTTTTACAATTCAATGATTAACACGATCAGTGTTGCTCATCAGTGCGCGATAGATTCGCCAGATTAAATAGTAACCCCCCGGGTAGTTAAACTGTTTCAGCTGTCGTTGAGCCAAAATCGTACGGATCGCGTTTCCATCGATATGATTCTCAGAAGTTATTTCACTGGAAATAAGGCACCGATAACATATGTGGCCTACCACCTTTCAGATTTAAGATGGTCATTGAATAATTAAATTTAGTTTAAATTAAATTTAAATATCTATTTAATTAATGTTTATGTTTCCAGCCTCAGTGCCCTCTATCGTCCGTCCCCCGCAGGACGTGACAGTGGCAGCCGGCGAGCCATCCTTCACACTGGAGTGTGCCGCCACCCCCGTCGAGAGCATCGTGTGGAAGTTCAATGGTCAGTGAGGTTCTCGATTTTTAACGCTCTCCATTCTGCACACTTTCGTCAGCAAGCGAGTGTGCAAAATGGAGAGAGTATTATTCGATCGGGGGACTCCAGTTAGTTTATTTTCTGGATAAAAAATATTGTCATGGGTGATATATTGAATGTAGGGGAAGTAACACGAATATAGCTGAATGGAAGTTCAATATTGAGCATCAGTGATTTAGTTTGTATTATCTCGATCCTGCACACTCTTTCTGATCGAGTGAGTGTGCAGAATGGAGAGAGCTACTTTTCAATCCGGTGATTTATTGCCTCCTGATAATAAGATAAAAGAAATCGCTGAAAATATACTACTATAATGCAACTTTTTTTTTAAATCAATAAATCACCTGCAGAATCCCTGCTCGCTCCATCCGCCAAGTACTCGTTCGAGGGCGAAGAGGGCGGTCGACTGATCGTGCACGACGTCCGCCAGGGCGACGCCGGCGTCTATCTGTGCGAGGTGAGTATGGTGTGTGTGTGTGCGACGTTTTTGAAATGTTCGCACTGTCGAAAATCGACTAGAGTTGGATCCATTTTGTGACAGATGGAGATAAAATAAATTGCTGAATTTTCATTACCTCCATTTCCAGGCACGCACCACCGCCGGTGCGACGCATGCCTCCGCGCGGGTTACGGTATCCGGCGGGGCGCTGCTGGAGTACGGTCCACCAACCAATCGATACTCATCGGCACGAACATCGAGTTGCCCTGCCAAGTGGCCGAGCAGTACCGACAGACGGCCGAGGTGTCCTGGTACTTCAAGGTGAGTGAGGGGTTACTGCTTATGCCGGATCGAATAGTATTCTATCCATTTTGCACACTGTCTCACCGGTCAAAGTCAAAGATTCGAGAGAGTGTGCAAATTGGAGAGAGTCGCTATTCAATGTCGTTACGCGAGATCATGGTTTGATCGAAGACTGGATATTGAGATGTGGGTTGGTGCTAGTCTTCGGGGAGGTGTCCGATGGATAACTATTGTGAGGGGCCCGTTGTGTAAGAGTAGCTACTGTAGATCTGACTTCGGTAGTGGAGATTACGGTAGATATTCAATTTCCGATTTTCTTCATTTCAGGGCGAGCGCATCCCTGCCTCGGGCAATCCCGCACTCGGCATCACCGTCGCGCCCAAGGAGCACTGCTGATCAGACAGGTATGGTAGATCGATCGATACACCATGATTACGGTAGGATTAGTACAATTAGAAGTCCTTGTGACGAAAAACTGTAGGAGATTTAAATTAAGTAGATTACGATAGCTGTAAAAAGATAATTATTACCATGAAAAATAGACTATTTCAGGCCGGCCCTCACAACATTGGCGAGTATCGGTGCAGGATCAAGCTGGGCGCGAAGGAAGAAGAGGCAGCAGCCAATCTAATCATTATTGGTGAGGGGGAATGCAAAATTAGATATTATTGATCTCTCCATTCGGCACACTCTCAATAATGTGTAGTTAAGAGACAGCTATTATTAGTGAACTGTTATGATGGATTTCGATTACTGAAAGGCGAACAGATTCGGACAATTTATTAGTGCGATCTTTAGCTAGTTGATGAGAAGGATGATAGGAGGTAGTTATAAATATGTATTTTTTATTTTTTTTAAAAACTGAATATTGTTATCTCAGAGCGACCGGGCATGCCGAAGTCGGTGAAGGCGGAGGTGATCATCAACGACAAGAAACTGCCAAAGGTGGGGGAGATCCTCCAGTCTGAGTCTCTCCGTTTTGCACACTCTTTATCTTTGAATGACTACAGTGTGCGAAATAGAGAAAATTAGAGAAAGTCAGAGGACTGTTAGATTGTGTGGAGCGTGCGAAATACTGGCATATTGGTGAAAATGAGATTAGTTTGTATTCCCAAATGACCCTAAAATCAAGGGCTGACCGGCAATTTACATGGAGATGTTGAAACATTGATTTTACTGGATTTGAAAAAACTTGCCTGCTTGAATTCGTATCTCTGCTGATTTTAAATATACACTATTCTTTCTCTCACAATCAGTAAATCACCTATCGACTCAATTTTCTGTCATTATCTCTTATTATTGTAACATAATTATTTATGTAATTATTCTATAATAATCTCCCGTCTTTCAGGTGACAGTCAGTTGGCGGGAGGGATTCAACGGCAATTCTCCCGTTCTGAAGCACGTGATCGAGATGCAGACCCTAGCTACGGCCTCCGTCCATCAGCACTGGAGTGACTGGGAGAGAATAGCCGATAATGTTGACGGTACCGTAATCATGGGATACCGTAGCCGAGGGATTGCTGGGCGAAAAATATAGCCGTTATTGACGAAATGCCTTATCTGGTCTTACCGTAATACCATAGCCTGAGGGTTCTGGTTGAAAAAAGTCACCGATTAATTTGACAAATTTACAGTGATTAGAGACAACCGTTAGTTTCCGATAGCGTTTTTATTCGAGTTAAAAGCTGTGGTGTTAAAAGTTTTTTTTCTTCTTTTAAACCACGATTCACAAGCTCTAGATCTTCTTATTATTGGAGTGTGCACTAATTTCGCCAGCATTCTTTTCGTATGACTGAGAAAAAATACAAAGTTAATGTAGCACAATTTCATACTATTTACATTTATTTTATTTACTATAATTAAATATATAATAATGTCTTGCTGTCGCATGAAAATTCTTCCAATATCAATCATTAGGAATATAAATTAGATGTTTGCTCTCTCCATTCTGCACACTCTTTCGTTCTCTGACCAGCGAGATAGTGTGCAGAATGGAGAGAGTGAAAACCGAAACGACATCCCTACCTTGCAGTCATGCTGCTCGTACACGCTCGAGTCGGTCCCGTCCCTCCTCGACGGCTCAGTTCCGCGTGGCAGCCGTGAACAAGCACGGTCTGGGCCGCCTTCTCCCTCCCCTCCCCCAACATCACCACGCCCCAGATGCCTCCTGCCGCCGCCCCCACGTGAGTGACCTACCGTCTGAGGGGGTATGAGATACGGTAGATCAATGAACGGTATTCGGCACTAGATGTGGATAACGCTGCTATCCTTTATGTTTCGAGCTCTCTTCATTCTGCACACTTCCTCGTCTGCCTGACCTCCGAGAGAGTGTGCAGAATGGAGAGAGCTGGAACCGGTCTATGAATGTGACCCCAACCAGATCGCGATAGTGTGTGCGCGCAAGATTACGGTAAGATAACGCCGACGTTTAGGAAAGTGCACGCGACCGCCCGCAGCGCCCGCACCGTGATGGTGCAGTGGCAGCGGCCAGCGAGCCAGGACTGGAACGGCGACATCGACGGATACTTTGTGCGGTGAGTGTTGGAGTACGGTAGAGGGGGATTACACCATTAATCGAATAGTAGCTATCTCTATTCGCACCACCCGTGCACAATGGAAAAAAATAGTAGTAGATCCGGCATCAGTAGCAGAGAAGGAGAAGCTATGGTGGAGATAATGATTTGAAAAGGAATGGGAATAAAATTGTTGAGCAGATCACACTGAAGTAAAATGGAAGAGGTGAAACACGAGAGGCGCTTGAGGCTGAAACATGAATAATTACGAAGCGACTAATTTCTTCGTGCATTTAACTAGTGCATTCAAATGAGGGTAGCATAAGATTGTTGGACAAGAATTACGGTATCTCTTCGATTACTGTAGTCAGTAATTACGGTATCTGCAGACATCGCTGGCTGGCTACAACATCCCGTGGATCACGAATCGAATTGACGATGGGCAGCGATTGAACTACGCGGTGGAGGGACTGCTAGTGTGGAAGGAGTATGAGTTCCAGGTGAGAGGAGAGGGGTACGGTAGATTGAGAAGGGAGGAAGATCGAGAAGTGACATTGATATGAGGGTTTAGGTGAAAGAAATGGAAGAAAGGGGTGTAGGAGAAAGGAAGATCCATAATTATTTTTTACTGAGACAAGGTGATTCATGGTCTCAAGAGTTCTATCAGGCGGAAAGGGGTAATCCGATTCTGATACAACCGAGAATCTACCGAATTAGAAAGGAGGGACAATGGAAGCAGGAGTAGGGTAGTCTCGAAATAGCGCAGATAAATTGTGGATCGAGATTATTAAAAACATGTATCTGTAGGTGGCTGCCTTCAACAAGGAGGGCAACGGCGTCTTCTCGACGAGTGTGAGAGCGACCACATTGGAGGGAGGTGTGAAATTATATTATTTTTGTTATTATTTTTTTATCAATATGCGAGTTTACAATTTTATCCTGACAGATGGTGGCTTCATCGTGCCCTTATTTGATCTCTCTTGCTCCACTTTTTGATTCTGCTCTTTTGAGTGTGCAAATAAAATATAAAGTAAATTTGCTCTCTCATTGGTCGTAGTAAATATAGTCAGCGGTGCAGTAATAATATTTTAACTTTTTTTCCGATAATATTATTGTAATTCAACCCTCATTCAGCGCCCACCCAATCTCCGAAAGCTGTGGCCGTGGACGTGCTCAACGCGACGGCGATCGCCGTGCGATTCGAGCAGCCCGACGAGCAGTTCATTAACGGCGTCAATCTGGGATACAAGGTGGGCATGCCGTCTCGGCATTCAGCTCTCTCCATTCTGCACACTCTGCCGTGTCCCTGGCCGACGAGAGAGTGTGCAGAATGGAGAGAGCAATATTTGATCAGACAAGACGAAGTTCTATCGTTTTTGCGTGACGGGAGATCTGCATCCTTGAAAATCTGACCTCATTAAAGATAATGGCAATTTTCACTTGCGTTTCGAAAAAATCACAAGGTGCTTTTAAGTTTCATCCTCTTTACTAAGTCAGAAGCGGGAGCGTTTTTGGCTGTTCCGTTCGATTCCAGACTTATGAAGTCGAATCGGCCAGAACAGTCACAAAATAAGCATTGTTTGTTGATTTTAGAGGGGTTTTAAAAAAATTATTTTAGAGATTTTAGAGATCAATCAATAATCTATGGGCAACTGTCAGGTGCAACTGCGGCTGATGAAGGCTTCTGACGATGGACGGGAGTTCGCCGTCGACGAGGCCGCGCCCATCTACAGCGAGCTGAGGGTGGAACCGGATTCGTATGAGATGGAGGTGAGGGGACAGCGATTTTGAGAACAACTGAAACTGAAACGATGCGGGTTTGGAGTTTTGATTTCTTTTCGATGCTCTCTCCATTTTGCACACTCGTTGCTCGGATCGGCGAGTGTGCAGAATGGAGATGGCGCTATTCGATTTGGAATCACTATTGCGAGTCTTTATTGACAATTACAATCTTGGCTTGGTAAACGCTAACGTAGTTTCATCGATTCAATTACAAAAATATCGATTTTTCAGACGCTGATCGGTGGCCTCGAGCCGTGGACGCATGCCCAGCTTACCGTACTCTGCTACACTCAAGCCGGCGAGGGACCCGCCAGTGATCCTGTCATGGTGGGTTACTGTAGATTAATTCGGGTTACGATCGCTTGGGACGAACTCATTCTTGACAATTTATTGTCCGGAAGAAATGTATTTTCTGTTTCTCTCCAATCTGCATACTCGCTCGTATGTTTTATTAGCGAGAGGTTGTGCAGAATCGAGAGAAGGACATAGAGAATGTTAAAGCTGACACGATAGTATCCGTAGTTTGGATTTTATTGGATGGGGGGCTCTCGATAGAGAGAGGATAAGGTGGAGATCAAAGATCAAAGATCAGAAACATGGCGATGGATTTCTCAGGTGGTCACTCACGAGTCGACTCCATCGGCTGTGGGAAATCTCAACGTGGACGAGGTGGAGAGCTTCCGGGCGAAGGTCCAGTGGGAGACACCGAAGAAGGCCAATGGACGAGTCACCAAATACGAGGTACGGTAGGGCACTGTATCGGTAGGGATACGGTAGTCATTTATTCATATTGATTGGTTTTTGAACAAGACAAGATATCGATACTGGCTTCAGTCAGTCGGTTGTGAACTTGTAGATAGGTTGAAACGGGAATACGTCGGGTCTCCACTCCTTGGTGAAACGCCAAAATCAATGTTGACTTGCATTTTTTTTTAAATGAGATACTCGAACAGCATTTTTTTTTTAAATATGAGGTACGACAGGGAACTGTATTGGTAGGGATACGGTAGCTCCATCTATTCATATTGATTGGTTTTTTGAAGTGGGCACCACGCTAGTACTGGCTTCAGCCAATCGTGCAGTGAAGGTGTAGAAGGGTCGAAACGGAAATTCGCCGGGTTTTGAAAGCGAAAATTCACTAGTCTGGCCAAATTCAATTTGGTTTTTTTTTTTCAATCGAATCAGAATTTCTCGAAAGAATTTGTAGGGGCGCTGAAACAAAAAACTCGCCTTTTTTTAAATTAAATTATTCTTTCAATTATTTATTTTTATTGTTCAGATCCGCTACTGGTCCCGAGTCGACGCCGGCCGACGTGCACACGAACACAGTCGAGGGCACGGAGACCGTGTTCTGGCTCAACGATCTGACCGCCTCGACCAGGGTACGGTGGCAGGGGAGATTACGGTGTTTTATGGTAGATCAACGAGGATGATGACGTTAAACAGCGTTGTACCTAGCAATTAACTATCGCTGTGGTATGCCGTTGAGTGAAGAATGACTGAAAATTTATGGATTACTGTAGATTATTGATTTATTGATTCCAATTACAGTACATGGTGGACGTGCGCGCGGCGACTGCGAAGGGCGAGGGGCCGCGCGAGGAGGTGCGCTTCATGAGCGGCGTCCCGCCAGGTACTGTACTTCTCTGGTTATCGATTACTGATTCTTTTCGGGTGGCTACTATAACGCACTATTTGCAGAACGAACTACGGTAGCTACAAGATCACTAACTGATGTATTTCCAGAGCTGCCCGGTCGACCGTCGGCGCTGGCGGTGACAGAAGTGAAGGCGCGCAGTGTGCAGCTGTCGTTCAATCCGGGCTTCGATGGCCACTCGCCCATCAGGACGTGGCATGTGGAGGCAAAGCAGGGAGAGGGAAGGACGGGAATATTCGCTGCGGTGTTCAATACGAGGTATGGGGAGTTACGGTAGAAAGCGGGTACGGCATGTGGGGAGTTTGGGTTGTAAACTCTCTCCATTCTGCACACTTTCTTCGTCTGTATTTCGGACGAGAGTGTGTGCAGATTGGAGAGAGAGAAAACCGAAATTACATCACTGAAGCTAGAATTGTGAGAATTCTGTCGAGTTGTGAGAAGAGCCGCCAGTAGTTTAGATCTGAGCCGGAATATCAGGGTTACGGTAGCTCGGCAAGATTACGTTAACTGTGATGCTTGCAGCGCGCCGCGTGCCCGCACACTGACCGTATCCGGCCTGCGGCCGCACACTCACTACCAGCTGAGACTGATTGCGGAGAATGTGAAGGGGAGAGGAGCACCCAGTGAAGCGACCAAGATGTTCAAGGTGAGGGTAGGAGGAGAGATCAAAGATCAAACAGGGAGAATAACGGAATGAGTATGGTGCGAAGCATGAGGTGAGGTATTCATCTCTCCATTCTGCACACTCGTTTGATAGTTAGAGACGATCAACGAGTGTGCAGAATGGAGAGCGCACATATCATCCCGAGTAAGTGGAGATCAATGGTAAGGAAGCGGGAAGAAGAGGGAGTATTCAAAGTAATGTTGCCGGATTGAATAGTACACTCTCCATTCTGCACACTCCCTTCGCTCTAACCGGTGAGACAGCGTGCCAGAATGGAAAAGTCCGGAATCGAAAAGGCGTTTCTAGTGCAACAGGTTTGGCATAAACTCAGCAATCATTGTTGAAATGCCGTTGCAGTGCCAAAATCATTGTATGATGAAACTGTACTACTCCGGTCACGATTTTTTAGACTTATTTTTCCATCATGATCACTCTCTTCTTTGCAGACCTCTCCCGCTGCTCCCGACGCGCCCTCGTCCAAGTTGTGGGCAGAGCCCACCTCGGCCACCTCCATCACTCTCTCCTGGACCCCGCTGCAGGTGAGAAGTGTACGGTAGCGGTTACGGTAGTAGTTGGGACTACGGTAGATGTGACTAGTGTGCGAAAGGAGGACACCACTTGATAATTAGTAGAAATTCAAACGGTACCGTAGCAGAGTTAACATTAGTGATGGCAAATCAGCATCCGACACTCCTCATTTCGCGTGCTCTCTCGCCTCTCTTACCGACGAGAGATCACGCAAAAAGAGAAAAGTCGATGCCGATTCGTCACCAATAGTTTACATAGAGTAAAGTTCAACGTACGGGTAATTGTCTCTCCATTCAGCACACTTTTCCACTCGGTCGAGTGACAAGAGATTGTGCAGAATGGAGAGACCATTACCGTACTCTTATATCGAGTACTGACTATATTCTTCCCTCCTCTTGCAGACGAATCAGTGGAACGGCGATCCGATCGGGTACCTGATCGTGTACAGAAAAGCGCCGAGAACGGGCAGTAATCGGACGAGATCGAGGAGTAGCGAGGAGATTGAGGAGGAGGAAGAGAGGGAAGGAGAAAAGGTGAGGGGGGGAGGATATATGATAGAAGACTGATGCACAGGGGAACATTTTAGAAAAAGTATAGGTGAGACCAGAAAGGAATATGACAGTGATCGAAAAGTCATGTCAATTGAAAATTTTCTTCCATAAATGTGCACGTTAATAGTCTCGATTAATAGATATTGATGCTCTCTTTTCAATGGTGTATCTCATTCGTTCTGGAAGGGTGTCGTTTTTGAGATAAGGCTGTCCAATTTTTCAACGTAAAGTGCGTTTTTTGATATTCCGTCAGATTTTTCATTACGATCGACACCCTGTAGGAGCAAACGAGATACACCGCTGAAAAGAGCGCATCGAGTTCTATCAGACGACACTATGATCGGCATCATTTTCGAAAAATTTCTCATGTCGATTTTGACATACTTTTAGTTCACTGGAATATGAAAATGTAGGAAGCAAAAGTGGCTCAGATCAAACTTGCCGCATTCAAGAAAATGTGTAGCAAGAGTGGAACTAAAAACTGGCCGAGTGGATAATTGAATTTAAATACAAGAAGAGCAAAATATTAGAGAAACATTTATGGCACTCGTGAATCTTGAGTCTGCCAGCTCAAATAACGAGCTAAATAATTATCCATTGCATTTGCAGCACGAGCTCCGCACGCACTCTCTGCGCGCCACTGAGATCACGCTGAAGGACCTCGCGCCCTGGACGAACTACGAGCTCGAGCTGTACGCGGAGAACGTCGTCGGCCGCTCGTCCGCGTCGGGCGCGTCAGTCCGCGCACGCACCTATGAGTCCGCACCTCGCGCTGCCCCCGCGGATATCCGCGTGGAGCCGCGAGGAGAGCGGGGAGCCATCGTGCAGTGGAGTGAGGTGCCCAGAGGAGGAGCCGGAGGAGAGATCGTCGGGTATACGGTAAGTGGGGCGAAGGGGTACGGTAGGATACGGTAGATGAATCCTACAACGACTTCTAGACAAGACTCTCTCAGGTCCGTCTCACGCCCTCTGATGGGCTGCCCGAGTACCGGAAGGAGGAGCTGTCGCGCGTGTCGCAGATCGCCTCACCCGACCAACTCACCGAGTCATTCTCCAATCTGAGAGCAGCCACCACCTACAAGGTACGGTAGGGGGAGGGATAATACGATACATGATTTTCATCAATAATCTGAAAAGAATCACTAGCTGGATTCATGTTGCGTATTTTTTTAATTGGAGAATCTGATAGGTGGTTGGAAAGGAGCTTCAAACCGAATTTGATAATGAGAAATTGTTGGTATAGTGCGTCCTTTAACCGTCGTTTTCTAATCAATAATCCTTCTAGGTTACGGTATCCGGCGCGGACCGGTGATCGGCGAGGGACCGCCCTCTATGGACGCCCTTGTGAGGTGATGATTGGCTGAATTTCACTTTTTACTTTTGGATGCAATCAATAGTTTTGTTACCATCTGCATTATTGTTGCCGGATCGACTAGGAACGCTCTATTCTGCACACTGCCGAGAGAGTGTGCATATTGGAGGGATAGCTGTTGGGTTGAGGAATAAGTAACGCTCGTTTTTTCTCTCTGACTTTAGAACCCTCGTGCTCGCTCTTTTGTTGTTGCCGTCTGCCACCCTGTTCTGGACAGAGGGCCCCTCGGGCATTCCACACATGTTTTCGATTCAGTTCTCCCTAGTCTCCCAGGCGAGAATGCCGCACAATTTCGTCCCCGACCGAATTCACATTCGGAACGTGATGCTCTTTCTCTTTCTATCTGGCTTGAAACCGCCCGCCATTCATGAACAACTGGAGCAGGTTTACCCCACACATACCCCGCATGTAACCACCGTGAGAAAGTGGGTAGTCAAATTCGAGAAACACGACTTTTCCCTCGAAGATGAAGACCGACCCGGTCGCCCCATGGAGTTGGACCTCGATCGATTGCGTTCTGAGGTGGAGGCTGACCCGTATCTCACTACGCGCGATCTTGCTGACTTCCTTGGGGTCGATCAAAAAACTGCCGTGAATGGACTTCACGCGATTGGAAAGAAGTGGAAACTCGGGAGATGGATCCCCCATGACCTGACCGACTATGACAATTATCGCCGAGTGGACATGGCTTCGACTCTTCTCACTCTGCATCGCCGGTTTGATTGGCTGGACAATGTCATCACAGGTGATGAAAAGTGGGTGCTCTACGACAACTATGAGCGCATGAGACAGTGGGTCGGAGAGGACCAAAAGCCAGCAGATGTCCCCAAACCCGATTTGCACCCCAAAAAAAGTGATGTTGTGCATCTGGTGGTCAGTGCGGGGAGTGGAGTTCTGGGAACTCCTACCCGAGGGGACGACTATCACGGCAGAGGTCTACACTCTTCAGCTACGGAAGCTGAGACTCGCTGTCGAACAACACGCGGGAAGGACGCTCGAATCTACTTTCAGCACGACAACGCCCGCCCGCATGTCGCAAGAAAGACCAAGGCTGAGCTGGCGGGCTATGGCTGGACTGTCCTCCCCCACCCTCCCTACTCACCCGACCTTCCCCCTCCGATTACCACCTCTTCTCAGACCTCCAGCGTTTCCTCAAGGGACAGAGCTTCAAAGACCGAGCCACTATCCAGACCGTACTGACCAACTATTTCAAGAACCAGCCCCAGTCCTTCTATCACGAGGGCATCCACAAGCTGCTGGTAGATGGCAGAAGGTCATCGATGCGCATGGAGAATATTTTTAGATTCTATCGTGCTTTGTAAAGTTTTTATGATGAAGTGAAAAAAAATTCAAAAACGAGCGTTACTTATTCCTCAACCCGATACTATCCGGAATTCCTAATTTGTTCTATTTGAGGACGCGCGACGACATTCCCGCCGTCCGTCTCGTCTCTTCTTCACCCTCGTCTCTCCCACCGAAGCCAGACTCAAGTTCTTCCCGCCCGATGATCCCAATGGAGTCATTACGGTACGAGATTCGGGGGAAAAATTCAGAGGGCTGGCTTTCGCCGCCCATGTGATAACTTGAGTCACTTGATCTATCCCAAGTACTCTGGGAAAAAGTTTCTCACTGATTGTGAGAAACCTACAGGATACTAGGGATGTCGTTTCGGTTTCGGTATTACCGAAATTTCGCCTAAGATTTTCGGTATTACCGAAAAAAAATCTTTTTTTTTCGGTTTCTGTGCAAAATTTTCGGTAATACTGAAAAAAATTTCGGTAATTTCGGTTTTTGGTTCGGTAATGGGCTCATATCTCGCTTCAAACTCAACGGGGGACCTTGGGAGTATTGGGAAACTAGTAGGAAAAACAACTGGGAGAATTTTTGAGAATTTATCCCAGTAGTTTCCCAGTTTGTTTTCCTGCTGGGTATCCTGTAGGGATGTCGTTTCGGTTTCGGTTTCGGTATTACCGAAAAATTTTCTACAGGCACGTGCAAAATTTCGGTTTTCAGAAAATTCCTGTACAAAATTTTCGGTAATACCGAAAATTTCGGTTTTGGTATGGTAATGGGCTCATATCTCGCTTCAAACTCAACGGGGGACCTTGGGAGAAGTGTCTCCCCATGCAAAGATTTATAAATTTTGAGACTTCGTCATCACTATAAAATCGTCACGTTTTCGCTCATAACTCACTTCAAAAGCATCGGAGAGACTTGGGAAAGGTACACAACGACATCCCATGCAAAATTTAACATATTTGAAATTTCGTCATCATTACGTAATTTTTCACCTTTTCACATTTTGGCTCATAACGCGCTTCAAAATGATCGTATGAGGCCAATTTTAGTACCATTCGAACCCCCTGGACGTGCTTCAAACAATGATACTGAACTTGGCCTCGATCATTTTGAAGCAAGATATGAGCGAGAATATGAAAATTACGTAATGATGACGAAATTTCAAATATGTTAAATTTTGCATGGGATGTCGTTGTGTACCTTTCCCAAGTCTCTCCGATGATTTTGAAGCGAGTTATGAGGCGAAAACGTGATGATTTCATAGTGATTATGAAATCTCAAATTTTGTAAAATTTTGCATGGGAGACACTTCACCCAAGGTCCCCCGTTGAGTTTGAAGCGAGATATGAGCCCATTACCGAACCAAACCCGAAATTTTCGGTATTACCGAAAATTTTGTACAGGAATTTCCGAAAACCGAAATTTTGCACGTGCCTGTAGAAAAATTTTCGGTAATACCGAAACCGAAACCGAAACGACATCCCTACAGGATACCCAGCAGGAAAACAAACTGGGAAACTACTGGGATAAATTCTCAACAAAAAAAAACAGTTGTTTTTCCTACTAGTTTCCCAGTAAGGACGGTTTCCCAGTTGCTTCCCACAAGTATACTAATAGTTTCACAGTTTGTTTCCCTACTGGGTATCCTGAAGGTTTCTCAGTGAAGACATCCCGGAAAGACGATCCTCCTCACGTCAAGTAAGACCAATTGTAACCCGATCAATATTGACGGAATGGAGTTTTTTATACAAAGACGGTGCCAAGTATCTCGGAAGCTGGTTAACGATTCCACTACAGCCATCTGTCGAAATCCAGCGAAGAATACAATGTGGTTGGCTTACATGGAGAGATATAGGGCCGTTGCTCAAACACCCAACTATTGATCGAGAGATCAGAAGGAAGGCATTCGATTCATGTATAATGTCGGCGATACTATATGGATGCGAAGCTTGGACCTTGAAGGAAGGCGATAAACACCAACTGGAAGTCGCTCAGCGAAAGATGGAGCGTAGAATGATTGGAGTGAGTTGGAGGGATCGATGGAGTAACGAGCGAGTGAGACAGGAGACAGGCACGCTAGATTGGGTTGAGGAAGCAACGAGAAGAAAAATGAAATGGGCGAATAGAATAAGAACGATGGACGATGAAAGATGGCACGACGTCTGACCGTATGGATACCGTATAACCGAGCAGGAAATCGAGACCAGGGACGTCCTAGAGAGAGATGGAGAGACGAAGTGAAGCGACGAATGGGGAATAACTGGTGGAGTCTGTCCCGTGACGAATGGAAGAAAACTTATCCATGATCAGCGCACCCCCGCGATAACTGATAAATTCTGATTCTGATTCTCAGTAAGAAACTTTTTCCAGAGTATTTTGTTTGACGGGAGTGACATCTAATAAAATAGTGGTTGGATTACGGTAGTAAGAGGGTATTACGGTAGTTCCTCTCATCGCTCTCATCTCCAGCAATATCTGGTCACGTACCACGGCGCGGACGACGTGGATCCGGAAGCGACGAAGGTGACGGCGCCCGTCCCTCCCACCATGTTCACCTTCTCCGCCGTCGGTCTCATCCCGAAGAGAAAGGTATACGGTAGGGAGGGGAAGGAGGGGTACGGTAGCTGAATAC
>BTSX01000024.1:0-45943 GCA_036245825.1 Pristionchus entomophagus
GTTACGAGTTGCCCATTCGAATGATCTACCCTTGGAATGGATGAGAATACACTTGGAATGGACGAGAATCCGATTAAGCCAACGGCGATAAGTGGCAGTTTCACTCTAAATGTACCCTTGAAACTTCGGCGAGATTCGGGAGAATGAAATGGGATGGAAAAGTCTTCCAAAGAGAAAGAGAGAGAAAGAGATGGAGACGGACTTAGAGAGGGAGAGAAGAATGGGTCTGAAAAAGGAGAGGTAAACCTGTGAGAAGATGCGTAAATGAGGAGAACGAAGAAGAGAAAGAGGAAAGTAGGAGAGGAGGGAGGGAAAGAGACAGAGATAAAGACAGGATGGCTATGTCTGCATGAGAAATGAAGAGTGAAGCAAGGGAAAAGAAGGAAACGCGAAGAAACGATGGACACTCAAATTACGAGGGGGATAATCAAGATAAGAAAAATGAACAATGAACAACCAAGAATTTAAGGTGGTTTAGTCTGAATGGGAATAAAACGTAGTCTCAAGAAGGAGAAATAGATGGTATGCAAGAGGGGAGACTTGGCAAGTAAACAAATGGGGCGAGAGAAGGTGGATAAAGAGAGAGAATTTTGCCCCTGAGCTTTCGTTCATCGGGTTACCAAGGTAACTCTGCGACTTTTGACGAATGAGAATGGGAAGGTAGTTTGAGAATGATGTGGTAATTGCTTGCTCACACAACACAGAGTTGTGTATGCCTCTCCTATCGAGATGAAAGGTTTATTTAATAATGGATTTGAATTTGATACTACTGTAGAAAAGAACAGTCCTCAAAAATTCCGAATTTAGATTAATCAGATGTTAAAATTATAGTGCCAATATTTTCAGAATACGGTATCCGAAATAGGTACTGTAACCAATCACCGCAAAAGTGCAAATACAATGCAACGCGCAACACATTGACGCGTAGTGTGTGAGTTGACGTCACGCTAAAAACTCTTTTTATTTGGCATAATTTTGTTATTTGTTGCGGTCTGTTTTCGTTCAAACTTTGCGAGCTTATAGCGAGAACCTCGACGGGTACTAGGAGCTCGTCTCCACTCGGTACTACTTCTCACAAAGTAGCTCTAATTGGAGTTTTATCCACCAATGTCAAGTTCGATGTCTTTAGTTGGTGAGTGTTTCTTCATTGAGCTGTTATTTTCGCTTCAATTTTTTTTCAAAGCCATCGATCAACGATCGGTTGAGAACAATTGGTTGTTTGTTTGTAAATGTTCGGATTTATTCTTCGATATTTTGGCTCTTTCTCTTCTAAAACCACTTTCTTTCTTTTCCAGGTGGCGGTATCTTCGTTTTATTAGTTGCTGGGTATTTCGGACAGAAGTATGGACTGCCCCCACCTGCCCCGAAGATCGTCGGAATTGATTTAGGTGAGTGCTCTTTAATTTTAAAAATATACTATTTCAATGGTTGGCCATTTTCTGATTTTAAAATATCTTTCAACTAAGTTTATTCTACAATTTTGTTTCAGGAACGACCTATTCATCAATAGGATACTACCACGCTGTGAGTGGCGACACGACTATTGTTCCTGATGCTCTTGGCAAACGATCCGTGCCCTCTGTAGTTGCTTTTCTGTGAGTCTCATTAACGATTATTTCAAAATTTCTCAGCAACTAATAGTTGGTTCATCATTATTCAAGTTCAGGCCGAACGGAACTGTGCTAGTGGGAACGAGAGCAGTCGAACAACAAGAGAAGAATCCTACTAGGTGAGTTGGTATTTCAATGTGAATACTGATAGGATTGTTTTTGACTATTTGGAGTCTCTCATACACTCATGCAACTTGAGAACAATCTACGACGCGAAGAGATTCATTGGACGAACCTACGAGAAAGACAACCAGAATTTCATCGATGATAAGAAGAGGTACCAATTATCTTTCTTTAGAATAATCATCCTGTATCAACCTCCACCCTTGCAGGTATCCTTTCATTGTCAAATTGGATGAGAGGGGACACGCTTTCTTCGAGATTCCACTCGATTCGGGCATAAAGTGAGTGACTATTCATCGAATTCTGGTGTAACTATACGAACCATTGATATTATCACTGAAAATGCCCTTAAGGAAACTCTATCCGGAGGAGGTCGGTGCCATTATCCTACAGTATCTTCGTGACGCGGCTGAGAAGCTCGTGAACGGATCGCTCAAACAAGTACGGTAGTCATCGATCGATTAATGATGTGATATATCAATTTATTGATCACTCATGGTTTACGAGAGCATAGTATGAGGTGATTTGTGTTGAATCCCATGGTTGCCGTGATCCGGCAGCTGATCGCGACCATTGATGTTTGATTGTCAGGTGGTGATCTCAGTTCCTGCTGAGTTCGAGGAACTACAGAGGAATGCGACTGCACGAGCAGCTGTTATGGCTGGTGAGTAGGGAGATCAGAGGGGGGGGGGGGGGGGGGGGGTAGGAGATGACAATCCTATCTTACTACTTTGCTATCACTCCAAAAGTGGATCTGTTCGCCGTTCACCCCACAATCGATTTGTCTTCATTGACCGTTCCTCATTTGAGATTCGTTCATACTATACTATAGCAGAACCCTCGTGAGATAATATGGATGATACTTGTGAGAAGGAATGAAACTTCTCCGTGCTTTGCATCCCTCTGCTTCCTGATTCCTCCAATTATGTCTTCCATCTCAGGAATGGAACCTCGTCGTGTTATCTCCGAACCAACTGCCGCTGCTCTTGCCTATGGATTACACAAGAAGAAGGGAGTAGAACACATCGTCGTCGTCGATTTGGGTCAGTCGAGAGAGTATCTACTATCTGGAAAATATTAATGCGCCGTGCATTCAGTTCTGAAACATTGCGTGTAAGGGGAAGAGTTATTCCATATTGCTTTCAATTTCGATTATCTTTAGTTTGAGCAGGTCAACAACTATAGTCTACCACTGAGAACCATGGCGCTGTTAAGAGTTATTGTGGGTGATTGGAAAACTAACCAGGGTGCTTTGATCTGAAGTTCGAGAAGATATGATAACTCCTCAATAGTGCCTTTTGCATCGGCAGCCCGCTGCTCGATTTGCCGTATAGCACTGTCAATCTTAACATAACTATCCAATATAAGCATTGTCATTGCACTCGTACCGGAGATCGTTCGGGCTCATGATGATATTGCTGAGGATTTGGGTAATTATTCATCTCACTAAAATGGTTTATGTCCTTTAACCCCTTCAAATTCATATGTACTGTGGGTGATTAGAAGACACCTCCCCTTCGCATGTGAATGAACAAGGAATCGAATAATGTATGTAACAACAGCTTTATTGAGCTTAGGTCTCAAAAAGCATAAACGAAGAACAAATATGCCGCATTTGAAGGACAGAGCTCAACAAAAGACCGTGTAGTTTATTTCTGCTTCTTGGCACGGATCTTGCGGAGATAGAACGAGTTCCTTGCCCTCGAGAATGTATCCATCGCAACGTCCGACCTGTCCGGGTCTGGAGGAGACGCAGGCTGAAACACAATCATTATTATATACACTCCTCATATTTTCATCAGGATAACATTGCCATAAACCAATCAGATCTTATCGGCTAGACCGTTCATGGGAATGAGAAGTTGTAGTGGAACCTCTCTCACAAAAAATATGAATGCATCATTTTGGACTACTGGATGAACTAGTGATAGTGGAAGCATACCAAGGAGCTTTCCGGCGAGGAACTGCTCAGTGACATGCGGGTCGACGGCGGCGGTCGTCTGTCTGACCTTGTAGGCCTTCTTTCTGCAAAGATTAAGATGAGCCATTGTCAAAACATATAATGCTTACCCGGCCTTAGCAAACTTAGCGTCCTCCTCCTCGGTGAACTTGGTTCCCTTCTTGCGGCCGATGGGCTGGGCGTAGTGGGACTCGTACCACTGACGGAAAGGAACGGCGATGGAGACGATGGTGTTCTTCACGAGGGCAAAAGATTAGATCAAGTAGATCGCTTCCGTAACGCATTCGCCTTCTTTCTTGAGGCGTTGATCTCTCTCTCTCTCTCTCTCTCTCTCTCTCTCTCTCTCTCTCTCTTTTGTACAATCGCTGCTTCGTCCACCGACAGTTTCACCAAATCATGGTATTGTGGGCCAGTTACGTTGAATGCATCCGCAGCGACCTGCGAAACTGCAAAATAATAATAAATACTACTATTAAAACAGTGTGAATGAAATACTTTGGGCCACTGGGTGTTCTTTCGCAAAATCTACGCAATTTGTCTACATTGATATACCGTAATCCGTACTTTCTCTTCAGGAGGCGGTACTCTCGACGTGTCTATTCTCTGGCTGCAGGGTGGAGTGTTCGTGACTCAGGCCATGGCAGGCAACAATCGATTGGGAGGACAGGACTTCAACGATAGAGTACAGAAGATGATTGTGAAGGTACGGTAGGGAGGGGTGGATCGGAAACTAGGGTTTATACTTGTCAATTAGGGTGAAAAGAATGAAAGATTCTCAGCAAATCGAGGAGGAGACGGGAAAGGCAGTAGTGGACAAAGAGGATCTACAGCAGATTAGACTGGCTGTCGAGGCTGCAAAAGTGAGAAAGGAGGGGGGGGGGGGGGGATCCCCTAGGATTATGGAGAGGAATTGGTTGAGGTTTGAGTATCATACATTCTTGAAGCACAACTTTGACACCATATGGGACCATATATTGATTACGGTTTTTTTAGATTAAAATTGACCTGATACCGAGCACTTTCCTTGGATGTTAATTAATTTAGTGATATCATCAATGTCATGGGTTGCAGCTTCGACTGACGGATGTTCCTCAGACGAAGGTGGAGGTGCATCTCAATGGAAGGAAGCCCTTTGAGTATACGGTGAGCCATTTTGCTTGTTCGACTCCTAATTTAAACATTTCCTGATTCTCGACACTTGAATCAATATCCCTTTCTTCCAGTTGACTCGTTCTGAGTTCGAGTCTATCAACGAGGATCTCTTCAAATCGATCGAACAACCGATCGGAGCGGCACTCGAAGATGCACAGATCACTCCTGAGGATGTGAGTAGAGCGGATTTGATTGCGATTACTGTATCTAGATGAATCAGATCAATCGGTGTCACCTTTCATTTTATTCTTAGAGATTGTTTGATTGGATTCATGCAAAATGGAATCGGTAGATTTTTTTTTAAAAAATTCATACAGGTGGATGAAATCGTATTGGTAGGAGGATCGACAAGAATCCCAAAAGTTCGCCAGATTGTTGGACGATATTTCAAGTGAGTTATATCGAGCTCGAGAAAATTCATTTAGTGTTCTTAAAGAGAATGTATATATTTAGTTGTAAGCGATTAATCTTGAATGGGATGAATATTGCAGTAAGGAGCCAAACCACGGTATCGATCCTGAGTTGGCTGTAGCCACTGGAGCATCGGTGCAGGCAGGAGTCATTGGAGGAGGATGGCCACTACAGGTACGGTAGCCGTTATTGATTGGGGATTACTGTAGGGAGCTCTTCTTAGAACACGTTTTGCCAGGTGGCAGCGATGGAATTGCCTACCAAGAGGAGGAAGAGGCACTTTTACTCTTCTGAGCAGAGAAAGAACGAAGAAGAATTGTGAAGATACTCTTATTAGTTGTGATCACCGATTGTTGCAATACCCATTGACCATTTAGATTCGAAGATGTTTACTATTAAATCGATTAGATGCAATGTATAGGATGAGAGATGTATGCACTTTTTTATATTAACGGTATCTAATTTATCATAATTATATTAAATTTACTCCCGGTATTCTTTTTTCACATTTTTTTGCTGTCACTTGACATCTCTTTTCTCCTTTCTCTGGGTTTGTGTAGACCACTATCGATTTTCTAATCGAGCCGCTGTGATATTCGCTCTTATTTCTCTAATCTTGTTGTCCTTGAAACTTTCTTACGGGTTACTGTAGTTTTTGTATTTATGGAATTTCACTTGTTTACTGAGAGAGATGTTTAACATCAGAGTATAGACAGAGTTGTATGAATTTAAATTGTTGATAAAGAAATACTTCATATTTCTGACAGTACAAAACATCTCATCGAATCGTCATTAAGTTACTCTCCTCATATTTTTGCATCCATATCTAGTTTATTTCCATAACTGGGAACGATCTCGCACACGTCTCCATTTCATTCTCCACTCTTTTGCTCGTCGAGGACGGTCGAATCAACTGAATGAACAAGAATGTTGTCCAATCCAATCCGTTATCGAAAACTGGTGAGTGTACAAAATGCAAGTAATCGATCGATGGACAGTATCTATCAGGAGGCACTCTTCCCCTGAGTTCTAAAGAGGTCACAGCTACTCCGTTCTCTCTGGCTGAAGACAGAACTCAGCCCTGCTCACCCAAAGGAGTCGAGAATGAACTCAGGTACGGTAGAGTGGTGGATTTCGGATTTTGATCTACCTTACTCCGCTAACGATTATGGATTACAGTAAGCCGACACTGTACGTCGAGGCGAACAAGAGTCAGTATGTGGAGAAAGTGGTCATGGATCAGGTTCATCGATTGTCTCCATCCTACCACTGAGATACCGTAATCTACAGGAGAAGTTCGATAAGCGGTTCGGATACCGGCGAATTAATATATCGTTAGGCCGCAAAATGTATTACCACTTCAACAAGGTACTGTAGACTACAGTGACCTACCGTCATCTAGTGTACACTTAGATTCGTCGATGGGGGAAGTACGAATGGTTGGACTTCACAAGGGATTGCATTCCCATTCTGAGATGGCTCCCAGAATACAGAAGAGAATGGCTGTGCACGGATATATTCGGAGGACTCATGGTATCCATCCTCAGTGTCCCCCAAGGTGAATCCCCTGCGTCCTACCCGAGACGGGTTTGGCGGAGATCAAAGATCAATCGATTGGTTGAGGTCTGGCATACGGATACTTGGCTGGAGTTCCTGCCATCCATGGACTGTACACCTCCATCTATCTCTCCTTCCTCTACGTTGTCTTCGGCTCAAGCAAACATGCAGCACCCGGTGAGACTGGCGTACCCTTCCGCATACCATGACCCGCCCTGATTCAGGCGCATTTGCCATCATCGCCATGATGGTGGGTACGGTAGTGGAGGACGTACTGACAGTGCATGATGTGGTTCCTGAGAAGGAGATTCCAGGATTCTGTTGTTCACCCAAAGGAGGAGGGGGTGAGATTACGCACTCCCTTCCCTCACTCATAATATGCAATGATTATCAATTGAGGGAACAACACGGGGGAAGCGTTGGATGTGGTGATGTCAGTGACCATGTTGGTTGGAGTATGGCAGATTATCTTCGGTCTGTTGAATGCGGGAATTCTCGCTGTCTGGCTGAGTGAATATCTTGTGAAAGGTGAGCGTGAGCAGATATGTCATTCTGTCCGAGTGGTCTAAGGCGCTGCATTCAGATCGCAGTCCACTTCTGTGGGCGCAGGTTCGAATCCTGCGGATGTCATCATATTTTGCAGGTTTAATGGGAGGTGCCGCAATACACGTCGTCACCAGTCAGATCAAATCAATGACCGGACTCAAAAATTTACCAGGAACATCTGAACCATTCGGACTGATAACAGTTTGCCATTTCATGAATTCACTCGATATGTTTATTACATTTTAGTTCTATTCGTGTCTTATCAAGCAAGTTACTCACATCAACCTTCCCGTACTCATCATTTCAAGTACAGTAATCCTTAAAGCTATGTTCACCGCCGTTCTGAATTACAGCAGTCTCGGTTGCTTTTCTACTAATCTCTGCATATGTATTCGATCCAATACTGAAGAAGTGGTGCTCGAAATTCAAGTTTCCCATGGAGCTACTTCTGGTTTATATCTACTATCAATTACCATAACGATAGGGTTCAGGTGGTGTACGGTACTGTCGGAATGAAATTACTCGACAATACTCGTTGGACTCTCGCAGAGAAAGTTCCCGTGGTTGGCGAGGTACTGTAATGGGGTGGATTACGGTACTTTGTCTGCTCATTCCCTCGTCTCTCCCTCGATAACTCTCATTAAGGTTCCATTTGGACTGTACTCCCCCCGAATTCCCTCAATGAAGCACATAACGTCGATGCTGGGTCATTCAATGTCTATCGCCATCATATCATTTGCCATTCACATTGCACTGGCCAAGTTGATAGCCAAACAGATGCAGTATCAGGTCAATTCCAATCAGGTTAGCACTAATCTCTCATCCCCATCATAACTAACTAATCTCAGGAATGGTTCGCCCTCGGAGCTATGCACTTCGTTTCCTCTTTCTTCGGTTGTTTTGCGGGAGGATCATCACTTGGTAGATCACTGATGCAAGTCAAATTCGGAACTCACTCACAGGTTGGTTCACTACTACAATTGAATCAAGATCCATTTTGCAGATATCGACATTGGTTGCGGCTTTCATGCTAGTCATCGTAGTGTTCGGTGCTTCCAAATTGATCGTTACTCTACCCAATGTATACGGTAGACGGTAGTTGCACACAAGAGAGGAGATTCAGGCTGTTCTCGCGGCTATTGTCCGTTATCGCATTGAAAGACCTTATTCTAACCATCTTCCGCAGTATTCGGCTGATTAACATATCAGTGGTTGATTTCGTGAGGAGCCACTCGAGATGTACAACCATTAAAACCGTTAACCCATTCCAGCTCATATACTACATTACTTTCTTCGCTGTCATAATAGTGAATGTCAACTTCGGTCTCATCATCGGAATTGCTTTCGCTCTTATGACTGTCGTCTTCCGTTCTCAATGGTAAATAACGAAGACTAGAATTAGTCGAAACACGTCTCCAACAGGCCAGAAAGTACATGTGTTGGGCGGATACCAGGAACATCGGACTTCAAAGGATTCGGACAGTATCGGAAAGTTGAAGAAATCAATGGTTTGTTCTTTAAATAATTAACAAAGCATACTGTTGTTTCGTACTAGGAATGCGAGTGTTTCGATTCGACGCCCCCATCTACTTCGGAAACGCAGAATTGTTCCTACGGGCACTGTATCAAGCTGTTGGAGTTGATCCCGTAGAGGTTGAATAGCATACTGAATGATTCAAGACAAGTCCTATACAGATGCATCACGACATTACGAACAGAGAACTGAGCAATAAGAAGTCTGGAACGGCAAAGAGGAGAAGGAAAAGGGAGCGGATGAAGAAAAGTTGTTGAAAGGTGGAAGAGAAAATGGTCAAACTCGGAATAACCAATACATTGTAGAAGATGAAGAAGTGGAGACAATGCAACTCACTCATGTCATAGTCGACTGTTCTGCTATTCCATATGTTGATCTAATGGGAAAGGACGCCATGGTTCAGGCCTCGCAAGAATTCGCTAAAGTCGAAATCACAGTATTCTTCTCTCATTGCAAAGGTATTATATTGCTCAGTGAACATATAGCAATAAACAACATCAGTTGGAGTGCGTCAGTTTTCTCGAGAACACGGATTTTCATAAGAAAGTGCCAAAATCGAGACTCTTCGTCAAGATTAGTGATGCGGTAGATCAGGCAGTGAAGGAGCAAACTGTTGAGCCGGTAAGGAATTCTATAGAGCTCTGACGCAAGAAAAAAAACTACTTAGGAGTCGGAAGAAGACCGCATCCGTTCACTAGTGAGAAGAAGCAACAGCCTTTGAAAGAAGAAGAGACGCAAAGAGGGTACGCAGAGAGATGCGACTATATATTAACAAAAGCCTAATGACAGAGGATCCTACGCCGGAATTGAAGTCGAAGGCGCCTTCAACAGCAGTGATGATTCTACCTGATGCGAAGACTGCTATCGACAAGTCATTCATGAAAGATGAAAGGAAGAAACCATCAGTTGTGGAGAAAAACGGCTACGGACGGATCAGTAGGGAAACCGAAGAAAGATATATCTCCAAAAAAGAAAGAAAAAAAAGATAATAATAAGAAGAAGGAGATCACTGTCCTTGTCAAGAAATCCGAGGATCCGGCTCCCCCCGTACTCAAGAGGAACACGAAACGATCAGCAGCCAATGTGGAAACGGGGAAAGCAAAGAAGAAGAATGAACCGGAGAAAGAAAAAGAGAAGGAGAAGATCGAAAACCCGTTAGTGCAGTCAGTGAAACCCGTGATAATGGTTGAACAAGATGCCGAACTTCCCACTGAGGCAACGCAGCCCATACAGGACAAATAAGAAGAACATCGCTATTTCAATAACCCATTTCAAACATAAGGTCTGAATAAATACTCAACAATACGAACGTGTTCTCGCAAAACAATATCAATAGTGACCCAAAGACATGCAATATTACTCCGATTAGGTCTATATTATATAATCAAGAACGCTAAATAAACGCAGGTCATCTTATTAAGAAATATAAACAAATAATAACTAAAAATAAATTGTAAAATTATTGGAAAGTCCAAATTGGACTGGATCCGATCACACTGGTCACACTGGTCACGAAAACTTTCAAATGGCAGGGATTCTTGCAACATTGGAGCTTGCTTGCTACCGTACCCCCTTTGAAAGCGAAATGAAAGCATTTTTCTTTTTCGGGATTTTCCTTTATTTTTTTCACGAAAATGGATGCATCGGGCATCGATCCGTTCATTTTGGAAAATCTACGGGAGAAGGAGAATGTCCCACTACCACTAGCGCCCGATTTCTACAAGCAGATCATGAATTTCCCCGGTGAGTCGCATTTTTGAACCATTTTTCTTGCCCTGTGATTGTTTTGTGTATTCTATGATGTAATTTATGTTTTCCAGATGAGGAGTTCGTTCCTCCTACACGGTTTAACAGGGATAGCGCCACTGAGGGCATCGATCCGTTCATTTTGGAAAATCTACGGGAGAAGGAGACTGTCCACTACCACTAGCGCCCGATTTCTACAAGCAGATCATGAATTTCCCCGGTGAGTCATTTTTAAACCATTTTTTCTTGCCCTCTGATTGTTTTGTGTATTCTATGATGTAATTTATGTTTTCCAGATGAGGAGTTCGTTCCTCCTACGCGGCCAGTCAGGGATAGCGCCACTGAGGCGACAGTCAAAAAGATCCTGAACGATAGTCAAGGTCTAATCAGCAAGGCAGCATTGAAGATGGTTAGTTCTCTACGATTTCTGTTAGAATTATAACCCTTTAATCATTATCCATAATAACAGCCTAAGTAAAATTGCCCAGTATAGATAGTTGGACAAAATAGATCAACAATTCAAATTTTTAGGCGTTTAATATTCGAATTTAAACTTAATTGCGCATAACAAGTCTACGATACTTGCTTTTCTTAACAATTCAATTCCATGTCGCATCTTCTTTTAGTTTTCTGAATTTTTGTTCGCTACCTTTTGAGAGATGTAATTTGAATTTGATAGTTCCATTTCCGATTTTGGGCTCTAGTTCAATATGCGTGTTTACTTAGTTGGTGCAACATGTTCTAATATTAGTATTTATTATTATTTTGCAGTTTCGCAGGTCGCTTCGGATGCAGTCAACGTAATTGGCCCACAATACCATGATTTGGTGAATCTGTCGGTGGACGAAGCAGCGATTATACAAGGGAGAGAGAAAACTATCAACGCCTCAAGAAAGAAGGCGAATGCGTTACGGAAGCGATCTACTTGATCTAATCTTTTGTATATATTCAACTTTTTTCTGTACAAACATGTATAAATAATATTCATTTCATTACCTCCGTGTGTATTTTCACCCGTTTCACAGTGGTTCTTGTCCACTTCAATACCTTGCTCATTCTTTTAATAATAATTTTTTTAAGCTAAACTACTCATTACAGGGTAACTGAAGAGACATGGGAATTTCCCGCGACTCGTGGCACAAGCGCCGTGCGACCGGAGGTCGCCGCCCCTCTCCCCACAAGAAGAGAAAGTTCGAGCTCGGCCGTCCCGCCGCGAACACCAAGATTGGAGCTAAGCGCGTCCATCTTGTCCGCGCTCGCGGAGGTAACCTCAAGTACCGTGCGCTCCGTCTCGACACCGGAAACTTCTCCTGGGGAAGCGAGGGTTCGTTTTGTTAATTATTTGAAGCTTTTTCGGCGAAAATGTTTAGCCAGACACCAGACGCTATCATGTCTTTTTTTTCAGGAACCACTCGCAAGACCCGCATTCTCGACACCGTCTACAATGCCTCCAACAACGAACTCGTCCGTACCAAGACCCTCGTGAAGAACACCATCGTCTCCATCGACGCCGTTCCTTTCCGTCAGTGGTACGAGTCCCACTACGCCCAGCCCATCGGCCGCAAGAAGGGAACCAAGTTCACCGAGGAGGAGGACGCTAAGTTCGCCAAGGCCGGGTAAGCATTATATGTTTTGACAATGGCTCATCTTAATCTTTGCAGAAAGAAGGTCTACAAGGTCAGACAGACGACCGCAGCCGTCGACCCCCATGTCACTGAGCAGTTCCTCGCCGGAAAGCTCCTTGGTATGCTTCCACTATCACTAGTTCATCCAGTAGTCCAAAATGATGCATTCATATTTTTTGTGAGAGAGGTTACACTACAACTTCTCATTCCCATGAACGGTCTAGCCGATAAGATCTGATTGGTTTATGGCAATGTTATCCTGATGAAAATATGAGGAGTGTATATAATAATGATTGTGTTTCAGCCTGCGTCTCCTCCAGACCCGGACAGGTCGGACGTTGCGATGGATACATTCTCGAGGGCAAGGAACTCGAGTTCTATCTCCGCAAGATCCGTGCCAAGAAGCAGAAATAAACTACACGGTCTTTTGTTGAGCTCTGTCCTTCAAATGCGGCATATTTGTTCTTCGTTTATGCTTTTTGAGACCTAAGCTCAATAAAGCTGTTGTTACATACATTATTCGATTCCTTGTTCATTCACATGCGAAGGGGAGGTGTCTTCTAATCACCCACAGTACATATGAATTTGAAGGGGTTAAAGGACATAAACCATTTTAGTGAGATGAATAATTACCCAAATCCTCAGCAATATCATCATGAGCCCGAACGATCTCCGGTACGAGTGCAATGACAATGCTTATATTGGATAGTTATGTTAAGATTGACAGTGCTATACGGCAAATCGAGCAGCGGGCTGCCGATGCAAAAGGCACTATTGAGGAGTTATTATATCTTCTCGAACTTCAGACCAAAGCACCCTGGTTAGTTCTTGTGACAATTGACCATATCATATTCAATTCGATCAGGCCTATAATGCTGGACAAGATGTCGTCTCTCGGAGCAGAAATGGCTCAGCTACAGTCAATCCTACACAAAACACAGACCCAAGGAAGAGACGACTCCGTCCAGAATTTGAGGTCAGATATGACGACGAAAATGCATTCTAATTCAGAAATAGATAGAAATAAGTAAAGAAGTGCTAGCTTCACTAATGCTTCACAAAAGTCCTGCTAAGGTCTGATCAAGTTTACTGAATTAACATCTCAGCTTAATTGAGCCGAAAATATTCAGTTCCTGTATGGCTGATTGTTCTGTTGATTCCAAGTAAACTAGTCTTCTTCAGAACTCATCTTCTCGTGCCACAAATGCTATCGATGGATCTCGATCCACGATTGCAGGTCAGTCAACTGATGATTAGATATATTCAAAACCAGAAGACTGTTGCTTTCCTTGCCTCCTGGCCATACATACGTTTCGTTTTGTTTTCGAAGAGTTCAGCAGTTCAGAATTATATCTAGAATACCATGGTATTAAAGCAAATGAGTTCAAGATTAACCATTATAATGTATTTAATATATATTTTCCCAGGAAGGTACACAAAATCGCGTGCACTCATTCCACCACGATCTCGTGCCCGACTATCTAAGGACTAAGGTCAGCGAGATTGTATTCCCTCAATTAATAGTTTAAGCAATTTGGGCTTGTTTTCCAGTCTATTCTGTGAATTGTGTTCATCATGTAGTTCACCCTCTTTCCAATGCAATTGAACGAATTGTGTTGCTTCTCGATTCACTCAATTGGTTTGACTCATTGGACTAAGTCTCTCATTGCCAGGCGGACACAGTGCATGAACAGGAAGAACAAGCCATTGAAGCAGATAGACATAACAGAGACACCAATATGATGTTGAAGCAGATAATTGCACTCAATAGGTCGGTCGAGAGGGAGGAAAGGGGGGGGGGAGGTTTTATCTTCCTCATTCCAATGATTGCAGGAACGTTGAATCTCTCGTGTCGGGACATCAGAATGCAGACAGAGTACAGAATGAAGCCAGTGCCGACAACATTGTGAGTTGTTTCAAATATTGAGCACTTTAATATTTACTTTATTCGCATTGAGTCAATTTAAGCCGCAAGTTTCCTGGTGCCGCATTTATGCCAATTCGCTTAAATTCATTTGCAAGAGTCATGATAGTTTGCGCTGCGTTTCCACTTGACATGTCATATTCGCACTTGGGATCGGTCTAGCATATCTCTTATCCATCCCATTGATGGTTGCTAGGCGTGTCTCATTATTATAGGAAATCTCTCCAACGAGGAAGGAAGGGTGGGAAAGTGTAGTCGAGAGTCAATTGAGAGAAGTGTGGGGAGGGAGGAGAAAGAGAGAGAGATTCCCTTCCATTTCTCGATTATTATAAGACTTCCCCTCTCCCCTCTTTCCCCTTCAGTTTCCTTCCCATATTCTTTGAATTTTAGTTATTAAAAAACATGTTTTGTTGTATTCTACTCTGTCTTCGTTCAGTCAACATTCGATGGGAGCGAGACAGCTAGACTGGCGAAGGCTGTGTGTAGTGGATTCGGATTGGAGAGATCCAGGACTGCCCCTCCCCCACCACTCCAGATTGGAGGAGGAGGAGGAGGGGGAGCTGCACCAGGACATGCAGGTGAGATAGAGGAAGAGAAGGAAATTGGAAGATGGAATGGGTTATTGTATCATGGTCTATGATTGTAGTGGATCACTCTATTTCTATCAGTAAACGATCGAGATTCGTTTTGTTTTGATAAATGAGTCTCAAATTGATGAGTTGTTATGACTTGCAGGTCTGGGCGGTGGTCAGCAGATGGTAGGAGGAGGAGGAGGAGGAGGAGGAGGAGTGGCCCCTCCCCCGGCAGTCCATCCCATGGGAGTGGGAATGGGCAGTGGAATGCACATGCAACAACCTGGCATGATGCATGGACAGGTGGGAAGGGAGGGGGATGGGATCTTCGTTGAGGATGAAGGATAAGAAGTATGGATATTGTATACTAATGGGTTGGTTGCAGCCGCATCCTCAACAGCAGCAGATGCCACAGCCGGGAGGATATCCAATGCATCAGAATGGAATGGGAGGAGGAGGGGGAGGGCATATGGGAGGAGTACCTGGTGCGTATTCAATACTACTATCAGATTGTTCAAATTGAGTGAAAGAATAATTCAATGGGGAATGATGGATATTATACTGCGCTGATATGATTGTTTGGGAAGTGAATCACAACTCTCCTCATAAATCATAAATCTCAGGTGCCGGCCATCCTATGGGACACGGTGGGATGGCTGGAGGAGGGCCTGGCCAACCAGGAATGATGATGAATCCCATGAATCCCATGATGAGAAGAGGGCCCCTGTGAGGAGACACGGAGTATTATTGGATCTCGTTCTGATCCATTCCAAGTCTTTCAATCATCTTGTTTGTATTGTATATAAGTGAACATTTCCCTCTAACGGGTGCTATATCAGTTGTTTCAAATTGTGAGTCATGATAAAGTTGTTTCTCAATTTCGCTATGGCGATAGTTCCACGTGTGTGCAGTGTGATGAGTTGTTGAGAGCTCGTCCCCGAGATGAAGGGACTACCTCTTAGTGTTGTGGATTGTGTTAGGATCAGAATGAACAAGTAATGGTTTCTCTCTTACAGTCTACTTCTTGCATCCCAATATTTCTAATTTCGTTTCGAAGGGCAAATGAAACTCATCTGATTTTCCACCACCGTTTCCGTACTTTTGAGGAACGCCTGTAATATAGGAGTAAGTAATACAGTATCTCGTATCGTATCAGGCTGGCTCGACTCGTTAGCTGAGAGAAGGTAGGAGTGAGTGGAGGTAGATCAGAGGGAGGAGCTCATCTTCTCTCAATGCTCTCCTCCAGCAACGGAGGCATCTCACGGTGAGCCAATGGGAATAGTAATTAAGCGCTTTAATTATATGTTTATTACGTGCATTTACAAGCAATAGAGTTGTGTGATGAATCCATAAATGGATACCCGTCAACGTTTTCTTGGCTTGATTAGCTACTTATAGTAAATTAAATGCTTGATACAGGACACGGTCGGGTTCGAGTCGATGTGACTTCGTGGGGTTGGAACCGTCGCCCTCTCCCGCACCACCGACGGAGAGTAGACGAGCCAGTCAGGTGAAAGGAGGGAATGGATAGACGGGGGAGGAGTTTATCCGCATTTAGATGCACCGGGAGCTACCAACTAAATGAAATGTGCTTGAAGGGATCGCTTGAAGCTCAGGTTATTATTCGTTTATCCATCTCAGGCTGTCGTCAACTCAGAGCTGCAAGCGCTGCACGATGAGTGGAACGACCGACCGAGGTCAGAGTCCATTCCCCATTTTGTACATGCTATTTGTGGTTTGACCCTCACACGTTTTCAGGTCGCAGGCTAGTAGAGTCCGAGGCTCACATGCTCACTGCCAATTCATTCGATGCCGTCAAATGGGTAGAACTATCAGGTTTGTGGTATTTGCAACGAGACGATCTTTCGGAATCGTCGTCGAGTTGTGCGTGAGTGCATCACCGATATCTCCTTTGAGGAACGGGCGAGCGTCTGGCGCTCACAGTGGTCTTTCCGTGGATGCTGACTACAGTGAGATGCGGGATTGAGATCTCATTGGGACAGTTCAAGCAGGAGTTATTTGACTCTGTCAAGAAGTGAGTGAGACACAGGGG
The DNA here is from genome assembly GCA_036245825.1 of Pristionchus entomophagus. Lineage (NCBI taxonomy): Eukaryota > Metazoa > Nematoda > Chromadorea > Rhabditida > Neodiplogasteridae > Pristionchus > Pristionchus entomophagus. The sequence continues at coordinate 16,814 of BTSX01000024.1, forward strand.
GAATGGTAGATAAATGAGCCAATATTATGCTTAAAGTCCATTTGTCGTCAGCTTATTGTGTGATAATGGAACCTGATTTTTATGTCCTGTTATTCTAAGGTAACCTGTTCTGAAATTAAAGACCCTCATGAGAATCCGATGAAGATGTCTGATATTCAGAATGAGCGTGGGTGGGATACTCAATGGTGCCAACTGACTATATCTTCTGTGCCCTCACTCAGTCATTGGGAGAGAAGGAGGATCTGTTTGATGAGGTCAGAGAGGAAGAGGGAGAATGAAGGAGGGAATGAAAGAGATTTGATAATATTGAAGTAAAGTTGTTCTGATATCAAATGCGCTTGTAGGAGCAAAGTCTCTCTTGGCTTCTGCACTCTCTCACTCAACCATTCCCCCTCCTCTTCCTCCACGTTCCAGATGGACATCAACAGGAGAAGGAGATTGCATCCACCATTGGTGAGGAGGAAAGGGAGAGAGAAGAGAGAGAGAGAGAAGAGAGAGAGAGAGAAGGGAGAGAGAGAGAAGGGAGAGAGAAGGGATATGGAATCCTGGCCATTGCAGGTCGTGCGATTGGAAGGCCATTGTCGGAGTTGGAGGCGAAGTTGAGTGATGAATTGAAGCAGGCCAGGTGAGAGGAGAAAGAAAAAAATATTGATGAGAAGAATGAGATGTGTCTCTCGCTAATGAGACATACGAAAGAGTGCGCAGTTATTATAATGGATAGTGCTCAAAACATCATTCATCCCTAATATAGATTGATAGTGTATGGTTGATTGCAGAGTGGATCTCTTCCTCGAGACAGAGCAGGCACATGCACTCAGAGGAAAGGTGGGTCTTGAGGGGAAGGAGAGGGGTACGGTAGTCATCGATCAATACTGTGCGATTACAGACTGGTTTCGAGCACTTTGCCTTCCCCGAGGAGATACAGGCAGTGAATGTGGATGAATACGCACCCAAAGATCTTATCAATAAGATCACTTGTATGTTTCATTTTCTTGTTTTGTTAGATCGGTTATATTATTATTATTGTTAAGATGATCTTATCGAGTAAAATGTTGCATCATTTAGATTTGTGTGGTCTTGAAAGCGAATTATTGCAGCCTCTAACCTTCGGTACCAGCTATTCTTTCGATCAAAGGAAGATGAGGAGAACAATGAGGACAAGGAGTGGGTTATTTGGGCTGATTAATGTATGTTGCTAGATTTGGATTCCAATTTTGTATTTGAAGTTGCATCACAGTAGACGTTGACTTCGATGTGAACTACACCCCCCATGGATTGATAGAGAAGGCCATTGGATATCTAGAGGGTAGTGAAGAGGAAGAATGGAGGAATTTATTGGTGAGGGGGTGGAAGAGATAAATGGAGGGATGGACGTTGACGAATGTATAGATCATTGATTTTGATTCAGGAAACTACTCATCCGTCTGATTTCCTTCTGCAAATAGCTGCTCAGAAGAAGTTTCTTACCGGAAATAAGAGGCATCTCATCATGTATGCGGTTAGTTTTGTTCTTGTTTCTGCCAAAATTGTTTTGTCCAACGAAAAGAGAATGGGGCTGTCGCAGTAATTTTCGTTATATTTTTCGACCTTGTAAGTACATCTCGTATCCACCTGCTTCAAATCGAAGCGGATGATTTTCAGGGTGTGCGCTCGATGCTTGAGGACTACCGTATCCCGAGGTTCGTGGTGAGACGTAAGTCGATAGTGCTGCGCGACTACCGGAACCTGCGCCCATGTACAGGGTGGGTTTTTGTAGGAGGGTGGGTATCGACGGGTTACGGTATTCACATTTCAGCCATCATACATGCGGGCATATGAAAGTCGATGGGGGACGGATGAAATATCGAGAGGGAGCAGTGAGGATGATACCATGAGCCTGTGAGTAGAGGGAGGGGAGGGAGGGGGGAGGGGGAGGAGGGAGGAGAAGGGGGGGGGGGGGTTATTGGCGATGAATCTACCGAATATTACGAGAGAAAACATTCGAGTACTGCTTTTCTTCCATCCCTTTCCGAGGTTTCACATATAATTTCTGTGACGTGAAATCAAGAGATGTCAAATATAAAGATGAGCTGTGATTCAGATGGGAGATAGACGACTTCTTCCAAATCCGCCCCATCTCATGCACGAATTTGCTTTCGAGTGATCCTAGTAAGCACCACTTCCTTTTCAAACCATTAATTACAACAATTAAAATCATTCCTACCGTAATCTATTCATTAAAGCGATGAAAGTGTACGCTGCCTTCATGGTTGTGGTCGGGAACAGTGTGATAGCTCGTGGCAAGTCAGGTCTCACCCCAGCCTACAATCCGAGATGGATTGAGGTACGCTAGATGATTGAGAGATTGAGAAAGCGCGTCTGTGGGATTCATTACAAGTCCTAGATATTGTTGAGCATGGATGATTTGAACTCAAATAGAGTCACTTTGGAGATACGGTAGCCGCGACGAGATAATTTCTATTGCAGAACTCAGTCTCTTTCACTCATCTCTACATGAAGGATCTCCCCTGCTCGGCCATTCTCTGTATCTCCCTTGTAGGAGCACACGAGAACAAACAGACCAAGAGGAGGAATGAGAAGGTGAGCGGAGGGGAGGGAGGGGTGGGCTTTGATCTTTGATCTCTATGGCATGGCTAGTCTTAACAACATATAGTTCATTGTTAGCTCAATGTTGCAGCAACGTCGTCGTGATTCAGTCCGCGTGAAGGACGGAAAGAAGGATTGATAGATGAGAAGAAGAAGGAGAAGGAGAAGGAGAAGGAGAAGGAGAAGGAAGACAAGAAAGAGGAGAAGAAGGATGATAAGAAGGATGAGAAAGGAGATGAAGACGAGTGGGACAGAGATCTGGTCAGTAGATTTAGGAATTTAAAAAAGAAAAATAAAGTCTCTACATTCAATGTTATAGGGGGAAGTTCAAAATTGGAAGTATAGCTGCGCACTAATGAGAAATAATATAATTAAATAATATATATTAAGGATGGTCACGATCGTCAGCCAATTGGGATGGGTCAATATGACCCATATTCGACTGGAAGAATGAACTCATGCAGGGTACGGTAGCTATCGAGTGACAGGAAATATATAAAAAAATGATTAATTGAGGAATGTTCCACACGAGTCTATGGCCGGGTGCGGGTCCGGGTGCAATACCAGAGAACCATTACGTGGCTGTGGACGGACCCTGTGTCACGAATCCCGGAAAGATCAAAGGTACGGTTGATCGGATTACGGTAGCGAGATGATATTGATTGTCTCCTCTTCAGAAGTTTGTCGTCTGGTGTTCGACACTCCGTTGAGGAAGAAGAAAGTGGTTCCTCCGACAGATGCTCACTTCGATTCTTTCCTCTTCTCACAGACCAAGTACAATGCACCCAAGAGACCCAGTGCCATGCCGGTCAGAAATTTATTTTAAAAATATCGTCGTCTAAAAATAATTTATGACTGGACCTATTCCTGTTTCAGAGCCAGGTTATATCCACTTGGAAGTCACCGGACTTCCAAGAATAAGCATATTCTTAAACTGAAAAAAATAAAATAATACTGAGTATTTGCAGAAGAATAGTGCTCACTACGATCGTGTGGAAGGAATTCTTCGGAGACATCAATTGGGAGAGAGAATGAGCGAGGAGGAAGAGCAATTCGTGTGGGCAATGAGGTATGAGAGAGAGGAGTGGAGGGGTGAGGGGTGTGGAGGGGAGGGGGGTGGGGTGGAAAGGAACCAATCAATATGAGTAAAGCAGGTTTCAAATTATTCAATGGCCAATAAGCTAGAAGAATATTAGCGTCAGGATAATTGTAAATAAAAATAGATCTCTCTAGGACATCGATCCAAGCTAACGCTCCCTCTGCCCTCATCCTTCTCGTGGACAACGCCCTCACCTGGAAGAAGTGAGCCATGTCCAAAATTAATTTTTTTTTTTCGAAGTGGGCGGAGTCTGTCTGGCAACGTGCCAACAATAATCGTTATTCCAGACGAGAGAACTTCGCCGATCTCTACGATATGCTGACGGAATGGCCGAGACTGGACATCGGATCGGCCTTCTCACTACTGGATAACAGGTTTGGTGGAGGGGGGAATTGAAGCGGTCTCGCAGGATAGTGTTATCCACACGAATCTTAAATCTGATGAATAAATCCAAAACAATTATATCTTATGGCGATGAATTTTGCGATAATATTTCGGAAAGTTACATCGCATTTCACCGAATGATACATTTTGTTGTTTTCGTGAAACTGAAAATGACTGGATTAAATTGGAACTCTCGGTCATAATTGGATTGGAGATACATGGATGGGCGTATCCGAGAGATGGTTGTGGCCCAGATAGCAGCACAGTTGGATAACTCCAGCTTCCCCCTCTACATACTGCCTATGATTCAGGTGAGAAGGAAAGGTTGATGGAATTCGGAGAAACTCTAAATTAGATTAGCCGAAAAAATCACTATGCTATGTTCTCTATACAACGACGTCTTCATATTACTTTGTCTAAAAAGCAAGATGATAAAGCTTTGACCGGCTAATCAATCGAAATGAATTCCCCTTGCAGGCACTGAAACAGGAGCAGAGATGCACCTCCGCCCTGAGCAGTCTCCTCCTCAAGAGAGCACTCCAGGACTATAGGGTGAGGAGGAGGGGGAGAGTACGGTAGTTGAGGAGGAAAGGAAGGGAGAAGGGGAGAGAAGAAATGATGGTGGTGGTTGCAGATCGGGCAGAAGCTCCTCTGGCTGCTGCGGTCGGAACTGTCCAACCTGGAGGATGTATTCGAGAGACAAGTAAGAGGAAGTAGATAGCATCAAAGAATTCACAAGTGTTGTTGAATAGACTACTGTGAAAATATCGAACCCCGCTATTTTCTCGCGTTTTACAATGCCAGCGATTCAAAAGCATGGGTTCCATACCCTCTCACTATTGATTGTTCCCATGGCAGATCCAGTATCGTCTGCTCCTCCTTCTGGAGGCATATCTACGAGGAAACCCCGAGCATCTCAAGATCATCGTTAGACAGGTGAGAAGAGAGGGAAGAAGGGGATTGAGAAGTTGTATGCAGGGAATGATAATTGCTGTTAGAATCATCTTTTTGAAGAAACAATTACATTGTTATTCGAGAAATAATGTGATTTTCCAGGTGGACATGGTGGAGCGACTGGCGAAAGTATCGGTGGCTGTGAAGGCATACAGTGATAAGGAAGCTGCCACCAAGGTGAGAGAGAGAGAGAGGGAGAGGGAGGGAGGGACGAGATGGGAATATGCGATAGGTGATCTGCCACTACATTTTTACAATATGGTGGGATTAACTGGAGAGTTGATCGCAGCGACTGCGGGAGGAGTTGCGAGCCCAGCAATCGACAATGGAGAACATTGACTCGCCCCTCGATCCAACCGCCTTCCTCGGAGAGATACTGTTAGTTTGGATTGCTGATGAGTGGTGGAGGGACCAGCGAGGGACTTGCTTCTAGAGAGAGAGGGAACTTCAGTTTTGATGTTCGCCTTAACTCGTTGCTGCAGAATTATGTTATGAGTGGTATTCCATTTGAGTATCGATGGATGCCGTGTGTTGGGGAGTGCGAAGATGCCCCCTTCGACTGAGATGGACGAATACTGCCCCGCTCGCGTCCAGATATGCACCCGTCTATGAGATCATCTTCAAGAATGGAGATGGTGAGGGAGGAGGAGGGGCTGGGTGCGGAAATTAGTGGTAGTTGGAATGCGGAAAAATTTAGCATATTTTGAGTGCAAAATTGAGATCCTGGTTCACAAACAATGCACTTTGACCGTGCAGATTGAATATTTTTCAGACCTGCGGCAGGATATGCTCGTGCTACAGATGCTGGAAGTGAGATTTCATTAATTTTTCAATTAGTAACAGTTGTATTTATCTTTAAATATATGTGAAACCCATTCTGTTCGCAGGTGATGGATTCGATCTGGAAGAAGCACAAGCTGGACTGCTGCCTCTGTGTGTATCCCGTCCTCCCCATGGGAACCAAGGTACTGTACATATTGATTGAACACCGTAACATCATTTTATTGTGTTCTTTAGGACTACCGAAATCCTGTTTGCATCGACTGGAATTTTAAAGATAATCGAATATTTCTTTTTCAGATTGGTATGATCGGTGTCGTGCAGGATTGTTCGACGATAATGGAGGTGCAGAATAAGTGTGGAAGGGTGAGAGAGGTTGAGGGAGGGAGTACGGTAGGAGGTGGAATTAATCGGATCGATAAGTGATGTAATTGGGTGATATTGCAGGTACAAGTTCGGTCCGGGTGGATACATGGGTACGATGAACACATTCGATACGGCCTCAGTCAACAACTATCTCAGGAATACTTTCCCCGTCGTCAAAGAGTAAGTGTGAGACCAATTCCTCTCTTTTTTTGTGAAATTTACAAGTAGTTGGCTGCAATTTACATGGTTTTTGCATGCAATCTCCAATCCATATTGACTGGATTGTTTGAAGTTATGATGAACCAAGTGTGCCTTTCAGTTATCTGGAGTGCGTGGATCGATTCCTGATGTCGTGTGTAGCATACTCAGTCGCCACCTATGTCATGGGCATCAAGGTCTGACGATACACTAGTTATAATATAAGGGGGGGGGGGGGTGGGTGGTTATTTTCTGATCTCGCATCTAGTTGAACACTTTTGATCAATTTTTTTTTGTCATATTTAGGTATTAATAACTTTATATTTTGTTTTTCTTCATCAATTGACTAAGTGATGCAAGGAAATGATGAAAACAACAAGAAAAACCCATTAATATCCAAATATAAGACCTCGATTCAAAACGTTGCAAAAATTAAACAAGTTAAATTTTTGCAAAAGTGTTCAACTTGCGAGATCAGAAAATAACCACCCCCCCTTATATAAATAAATATTTATAAATATATATCCATGTTCATATTCATAGGATCGTCACAACGACAACATAATGATGACAACTGATGGCCGACTCTTCCACATCGATTTCGGCCACATTCTGGGACACGGCAAGACCAAACTGGGCATCCAGGTATACTGTAGATGGAGGAAGAGAAGAAGGAGGGGTACGGTAGTGATGACAGATGTAGGAATACTGTTGTTGGAGTTTCTGGATCTCAATTAATCAATGGATAATTGTTCAGCGTGACCGTACTCCATTCGTGCTCACAGAGCACATAGTGAATGTAATTGTGAAGGGAGCGAAGAATGGAAGAGAGACACACGAGATGAAAAGGTGAGCATTCACTTGTTGCTCTGGTTCAATGGAACGAGTGATCATTCAGTACCCACACTTGTATTCAGAGAGCGGAAACAACAATTGTCCCTTCCAGATTCAAGCAGTTGACAGTGGATGCATACGCCTATCTATGGGAGTATCGGACCCTCTTCCTCTCTCTTTTCTCCATGATGAGAAGCATGAAACTGCCTGAAATGAGCACTGAAGCAGATCTGGATTATCTCAAGGTATCAACTAGCCATCGTCAACTTTTGACAGGTTAAACTTGAGAGGTGATGGTAGTTGTGAAAGGCAATACATCTTGCAAACGTTCCATCTGTGACTCACAGAAAAGAACAAGTAGAGTTGATGCAAGCTTTTGCAAGAAGAAAGAGAAAATAGGGGAAGGGGGAGGGAGAGAGTAGCGAGAGAAGCAGAGTGGGGGGGGGAAGGGGAGGGGTAGAGAGGAAGAGGGGGATTTCATCACGGCCGCGCTATTCTCCCGCCTCCACACCCCCTTTTTCGTCCCCTTTCTCCAGAATCCTTCTATTCTGACGTCGTTTCAGGCGTTTGTTTGTTTATATTTTTACTTATTGCCACAAATAATAATATATTTCAGTTCGCTCTGTGCGTCAACACGAATGATCGAACCCAGGCAGAGACATTCTTCTCACAGGTAACATTGGGGTTGCAACAAATATACGTCGCCAGTTAATTCATTTGGTCAATGATGAGACTATTGAAGACGTACGATTGAAGAATATAATAGTTGCCTATCAAATTAGTGAGAGATCAAATACCATCAAGGATGATCTCTCCACTCTTCTCAGGTGTTCGAAGATGCTCTCAAGTCGTCGTGGTCGACTAAGACCAATTGGTTCTTCCACTCTGTCAAACACGCCTGACGGTGCGCGAGTGGACTGAAGGTAAGGTAGAGGAGGGATGGGTTACGGTAGGGAGTACGATAGGAGAGTATGTGTACTACAGAAGGGGGTTTACGATGGACAAGTAATGATCCGTATGATACAAAACAGCCAGGGTAATTTCCCTCGTAGTGATGCAATATTCTTCCTCTTGAGGCCAAGATAATGCGACGCAACGAGACGACGGAGGCAATAGAGGAGAATTTCGACTGGTAGAAGGATGGGAGAGGACCGGATTGGCCAAGGCTTGCCCCCCCCCCCTCTCCCCCTCTCCCCCTCTATCACAGTGCCAATTGTACCCCCGAGCCAAAGTCAGAAGTTAGTGAATGCCAAAGATCCATGAGCAAGTGGGCATGTTGTGTCCCCCTGTCATCGCATAATCAGAATCACCCCGATGTCCACTCGAGACCCCGTGAGAATAGTCTGTCTTGTGTGTAGTTTGTAGTGTATCGTGTGTAGTGCGTAGTATAGTGTATGTATGACGGTGTATATTACTATTCATCGCCTTTCTCATTTTTGAAGTAGTTGGTAACTTTCCAATTTTCGGATAATTCAATCATAGATTAGTATCATGAGTGTTAAGTATAATAAGGTTTTCGATTCGGAATCTCGGTTCTGGCTAAATCTCTGACCATTTCAAAAAATGATGTTTATCCCGTTTTCACTTAATACCATCGCTTTTTTGTTCGGCTGTTCGGCTCATTGGAGTTAATGATTCTATCCTTTTTTTTGTTGTTTTGTTAATATCCCGTCTAATTAATATCTTCTAATCCCCCCCCCCATTTTTCCGATATACACGGGTTACTGTAGATTACACCATTCTTAACTTAACGATTGTTCCTCTTTCCCGTCACTTTCTTCCTCTAGTCCTCTTATCTATTGTCGTTGTAAATAGTACACATTCGAAATTTTTAAGCCACTGGTTTTGATAAAGATTTTTTGTACTATGATTGTAGTACGAGATCACGAGAATAATCTCGTGAGAATGGGTTGCAAACCGGCCCCACGGTGATATCAGCCGTTATCTTCACTTATCACTCTTGCTTCTCTCTTTGTTCCCGGCGTGACCCCATCCTTTTGCTCTTTCCGTGTCAATTGCGCCTTAATCACTGACGCAGTGATTGTGACAGAAGGAAGGAAGCGAATCAGAGAGCAAGACGTGCTTTAGTAGGGTATATCGCGTACGAATCCTGTCCAGCAACGTTTTTGCACTTATTCGAATAATTTCTTTCCCTGATCTCCCTCCTTCCTTCTATTGGACGCGCTCTCTTTTTCTCGCTTCTCCCTCTCCATTCTCTAGCACGCTCTCGATCTGGTTAGAGATGCAAGCTTGCTCCTTGCAGATTGCACTCACTATCTCTCTCTCTCTCTCTTTATCGTGGACGCCCCTTGATCGAGTGTCCATCTAGATCCCAATTCACACGGTGCAATTCACACGGTGCTCGAGTTTGGGATAGGATGAGGCTAGACTGTTCAATTTAAAAGAGGTAAATGTATAGCATGCGCCTCTGTTCTCGGTCTCTTACAACTCGTCCATTTCATGAGGGTTCTCACTCGCAGGGATTATTCTCACCTTTCCACTATCTTCTCATCTGCCACTGTACACTGTAGAGATTGAGTGGACGTGTACTAGATGTTGACTGACCGAAGGGCAGTAGGGCAGGATGGGGAGCACTGATCAGGGGAGAAGGAATCGTTAGGACGAGGAATCGATGGTTAGGACGAGGAATCGATAATCCGAAGATTGAAATGCCGCCACATCTTATAGATCCACCCAATAGTATTTTTATTACTCTTCCTTTTGGGGATTAGAAGGCTATTCGATAGGTTTTGGTGAGAATTCCGTAAGTAGAGAAGTAGTAGTAATAGTTGGGCTCATACGCGTATCACATTGCGTAATCACTGATTACTAATTAATTATTACTAATGTCCTTGGGATAACGTCATTGCTGATGAGTGGAAGGGACAGAGCAAGAGAATGATGATGTGTGTTGACGAGGGAATGGAGTTGCAGTGAGATGTGTTGATCTGATGGGAATGAGTGTGCTTCGATCTGGAGGGGAAGGAGGAGGAGAGGAGAGAGGGGGGATGAATCTTTGAGTAACATGTTGACAGTGCTGCGTAGTACAAATAACGCGTTCTTTCTCCTCGATCCGCGCCTTTTTCTTTCTCTTGATTGCTTATTCTCTGCAGATTTGGGGGGGGGGGGTTGACACTGTTGTGTGTGGTGCTAATCGGATCGTGAGAGAGTGGGACATTCTCTGTAGATGATAAGGAAGAGACAAGAGAGGGAGTGGGTGTCAAATGATGGCAGAAGGAAGAGAAGGCGCCAGTGGGGGAGGGAAGGAAACTCGTGAGAGGAGGGAGAGAGAGATAGAGGTTATCGAGATGGATGGAATGGGATCAGGTGGGGTTGGGATGTCAGCCAATGAACGGAAGTAGGAGGGATGGCGTTTCAGTGTTACACTCTGTCACCTGACCATTTAATGAATCCGATCAGCAATATACTAGAATATTGTTTTCCATCTCTTGACCCTTTGATCTATGGGATGGCGTAAATGCATAGAATACGTGAGATGAAGGAAGATTATTGTGAGAGCGTGAGGAATTCATTCGGACGATGAAAAATACTCGATTGTTGACCCCTTGGAGAGGGTGTTCGAGTGGATGTTGGAGGGGGAACTTGTGATTGATCCTTGATCAGTTCCCTCGTCGTGGTTAGAGTTGAGAATCGTGGAATGGAGAGGAGAAGAGAATCATCTTACTTCTTGCAAGAGAGACGAGATGAGGTACATGTCAGAGAGAGAGAGAGAGAGAGGGGTCGTGTCACTCTTTTTCGCCTTACGTGACTTCATCTGATTTCGAAGAATTGCTTGCGTCTGTTTCTCTATCGCTTCTTCTTATTCCACGGCATCACGGGAGCAAACAAGAGAGTGGGGGGGAAGGTTCATATGGAGGGAAAGAGGGAGAGGGAGGGGGGGTTGGAGGGAGGCAGAGAGGAAGGGAGGAAGGGAGGTTTGAGAATGACTGCCGTTGTAAAGTGATAGCTTCCCCCTTCATTTCTTCACGCATTTTTGTTTCGGCTCAGCTGCCATTTTTTCTTTCTCATGAGTGGGATATTGTTAAGATGTAAGCTAATATGATGCGTGTATTTGCGGAAGGAAGCGTGGGCCGAACAGCGAATGATTCATTCGTTCCCTTAGAGGAAGAGGAGGAGGAGGAGGGGGGGGGGGGGGTCATGAGACATAAGGGGAGAGTGAGAGAGGGAACAATCACCATCTCTGACTCCTCTCTAGTATGATACACTCACTAGCACTGTCTCCATCTCTCAGTGGGAAATATAGATCATGTGGGAGAGTTCTCTCCCAGTTTTGGCTCTTTGACCTGAGCATGAGCTGGTTTCTGGTTAGGATCTCTATCTTATTGGGGGAGGGAGGAGGAGCCTGATCTCACGTGGTGTCGATCCCATCTGTGCCAGAGGGGGGGGGGGGGTATTATGGAGTCTCTCCCATTCCCTCTGATCTGCCTTCTCTACGTGGGAGATGAGACTCACTCGAAATGAGACGCGAGACGAAGGGTTAGAGTTGCGATGGGGGGGGGGGGGGGAATATAAGAAGATGGTATGTAGATGACGTTGTAGATCTAAATACTTATTTGATTGATGATCGTGAGGTATGCAGTATTGTTGATTTATGATTGATGTTCTTATGATCGTGGCTCTTGTTTTGTTATTCTGTTGATACATATTCATCATTTCCAGTCATCTCAATAGGGGTAAACACTGAATGTGATCCGAGTGACGCTATCTCTTTCTCACTTTCTAATTGAGAAAAACATGCTCTTCCTTCCTTACTCACCTCACTCAGCTGTCCAAACTGATTCACACGCGGTGGTTTCTTCTCTCTCTCTTTCTCTCCCATCTCTGACCTCTGCCCTCTCTCTTCTCTCTTCTACTGTTCGTCGTCGTCGTCTCTCTATATACCTTCTGTTTCAAATAGAGAAGCGCGCTAGATTCTATTTGTAGATAAGACACGTGAGCTATTTTGGTTTCGTGTTACTGGCAGTTGAGAGGGGGTTCGTAGTTGGTGTGATATTGAGCTGATATCATGTGTTTGTGTTTTGCCATTTCACTGCTTCTATTTAAAGAGTTTCTTTGCTGAACTGTTTTACCTCTCTACCATCCCTTATTCCAACTTCCTCTTCCCTATAAAGTGTCGTTGACCCGTGTCTTTATTGCCGCTCGTGACTTCCATTCTTTCCTCTTTGGTCGTTCAATGTGCAACATTCCAGGCAGAGTACTGTATCTCTGAGCGGGAGGCCGAAGAGATCAAAGATCAGCAGAGATGATGCAGAGAGTACTTCTGACGGGAGCAGTCGGTTGTGGAAAGGGAACCATCGCAAAGAAGGTGAGAGGGAAGGAGAGCTGAGGGGGAGGGGAGGGGGAATGGATGTAGATTGGGAATTATTCGGTGATTGACCAGATCATTCGGATTCATTCATAATGGATTGAAATGCGTCCAGGTGGTGGAGAACTTCGAGGGTTTCGCTTACTTCTGTGCAGGAGATGTCATCAGACAGCACATCAGCAATGGAAGCGGTGAGAGAGGGGGGGGGGTGGAGGGGGGAGGGTTCTATCATTGTTATGAAGTGGATGACTATCGAAATGTTGCTTCGGTTATGGATGTTGACTAATCCTCGTAACAGCATCAAACGTGGTTGTTCAAATTGGCTTTTCTTCAGAATTGGGTAAGCGCGCCTCTTCATTCCTGAAGGCGGGCGAGCATGTGCCCGAGAATCTCGTCAATGAGGTCAGCGAGATCAATTGATGGCTTATTTTTTTTAAATTCTCGTTTTATTGCGAAATGTAATGATACGGTAGATAATAGTTTCTCTTGGCAGGTTCTTCTGCAGGAAGTGCAGCGACTGCGAGAGAGAGGGAGCCATCTAGTGCTGGATGGTCAGTTCAAATACTATCTATCTTGTATCTAATGTCTATTATTTATTAATATCTTGTCATCAAAAACAAGAACGTTAATGCGTCCCTTATCTCCCTTATTTCAGGTTTCCCCCGCACTCTCTCTCAATTGACTGCAGTGGAGGCATCCGTGCCCGTGTCTCTCTGTATCGAATTGGATGTGCCCAGGAAGGTCAGTTGACTGAAGAAAGAATATATTAAAGAATGGATTGTATTAATGAAATTCGAAAGCATCTAGATGAAGAGCAAAAATTATTAAGACAAAATGGACTTGACTAGTTATTGAAACTAAGTTGTAACAAGTTGATGGATGAAATCGGAGTAGCTGCATAATATGATGTTCTTATCTGTTTGTAATCACAATGAATCTTAATTACTTTCTAATCAATAATAAATCGGTTTTGCTCAGGTGATCGAGGAGCGTCTCTCTAAACGACTAGTTCATCTCGCCTCTGGAAGAACATACAATCTCGACTACAACCCACCCAGAGTACCCGTAGGTTTATTGGATGTTTGTTTGTTTAATAAACCAAGATATAAATATGTTAACTAGGTGACTTTGTGGATAACTACTGCAACTGGATGGTGAGCACTCGAGTTCTATTGAATCAAACAGCAATCAATGACCAGTATCGATCTATTTTCAATTCCTATATTCTATCCAGGGCAAGGACGACGTGACTGGGGAGCCTCTGGAGAGGAGAGTGGATGACACTGATGAGGCCATTAGAAGGAGAATGGAAGTATACAAGAAGACTGAGAGCAAAGTGGCTGCTGCATACAGGTCAGAGGGACGAAGGGATCAAAGATCAAACAGGCATTTTTTGGTGTAGGAAAAATCGTTGGAAATTAAAATTACTTAAGATGCGAAAAATGATGTGATTACACAGTGAGCCCCATGAATTTGTCTTGCAGGGAGGCTGGAGTGGGTCTGACCATCAAGGGCGACAGTTCTGACAAGATCTGGCCAGTAGTGAAGGAACAGATCGAGGCTCTCCTCGAGCAGAAGAGACAGGCAAAGTCAGGATAGATTACTGTATCCTCATTGTCCTGACGAGACCCAGCCATGTTCAAATCGCGATGGGCTTGAGATGCAATATCGCCGGTTTTGTATTGAGTAGTTTACCTAGCACTTTGCAGATCCGTTACACTATTAGAATTTTGTTAAAAATTTTGAGTCCACCATTTTTTGTTAATCAAAGACAAATAGAAAACCCGCGGTACTTTAGCCACTCAAATTCCATGATTAGCTGTATGTTCTCTCCGTCACTCGTTGAAATGACTTTTTCATTGTTTACAATATGTGCGTGTAGACCTCCCATCGGTGTATTTCTCATCCTTGTTTCTCTTCCCTCGCAATTCACCCTCTCCTTCCATCTTATCTCCCTTATATTACTCATCATTTCCTCCTAGTTAACTAGCAGTTATTACTCTCTCTTTCTCACAATATTTCTTCTGTTCTGTTGCTCACGGGAGTTGAATCACCGACATTATTATTGAAATTGTCTTACTTTAATTTGAAGAAAGATCAGATAAAGAAGTTGAAAAGATGCGTCTAATACCTTTCACAACACTGGTGAAATTCATCCAACATGTACCATACACATTCTATGAGGAAAGATGAAGGGGCATGTCATTTTTGCTCTGACAAGAAGGTGAACGTTGTGAGAACGTTGGTCAAAAATCAGCATTTTCATTCACATTATTGTGTCGTCTTTTATCTCTGAACTTTCATATTTGAGTAGATTCTTCCTTCCTCCTTATCGCCTTTTGCCTTTGTCTTGTCATCTTTTGGGAAACGGGACAATTATAGAATTGTTAGCAGTGACTGTGCAATTAAGAGAGACGCTCGAGAGGAGGAATGACTCGGTAAGGAAAGATTGATCTTTGGTCTTTCTTTTTTTTCATAGAGATGATTTTGCCCAATTCATTGTGGAAAGATCTAGCAATGAATGTAATAGATAGCCATTTCAAATAAAACAATGTCATCTCTCATCCATGATGATATTCCTCTATAGATTCTCTCCCCTTCTCTCTCTTCATCATCTTTCAATCAGTCACCTTCAATCTTCTCTTCACATCTGGAAGGAAGTACCTCCAATTTATTTAATAGGTACTTCATCTTTTCAGATACGGTTTTCGTCCGTTCTTTAACCTATGATTCGCGTGAGATTTTTGTGTTCTTTCGCTCACTCGTTGAAATGGCTCCAATTAGAGAAGAGTCCCCCCTCACTCAACTCCCTCTCTCCATTCACACACTCTCTCGTCGATTGGAATAGACGATAGAGAATGTGAATTGAGTATACTCTTCTTTCCTCCTCTTCCCTGGTTACAATAAGTACGTGTTGAACTCGGCCCTGTGTTTACCCACCCTTCCCTCACAATTCTCATTTGATTCTTATATTACTGTTAGGAAGCTCATCTTATTTCATTCGTGCTCAGTGACTGTTATTCCAATTGTCTCTATTTTATCTACGTAAAGATCAGTAAAGAAAGCGAATGGTGTGTCTTCCGAGTTTTACATTACTGGTAAAAACATCCAGAAAATACCAGATTCATTTGAATTTCATCGCCCGCTGTCCCAATTATTCCATCCTCAATTATCACTTCTCCTATTTTCTCTTGTGTGGTGTGGTCGTGGTGCGAGTTATTGGAAACGTCGCCATGCAGGATTCATCCAAGTATTACCTCGGGATGTTCGTTCAGTTCGATGAGGATGAACTCTATCGATGTCTCAAGTTGGCGGCAGTTGGTGGGAGATCAAAGATCATAGGGGTTGGGATTGATCTTTGATCTTTGAGGTGCAATCGGAGCAGTCACAATCCACACTGCATACAAGTTCTATCTCTATCAACGAGATCGAGATGACAGAGCAAACTTGCGATGGAGGGATTTCTTCGCTTTCATCGGACTCATTCCGGTAAGGTTATGGTATCAATCGAGGAAAGTACAGTATCCCTATCAGCCATTGATTCGCACCGCGCTCTCCTCCGCTCCCCTCTCCCTTCCCCTCGACTCGAAGCATCCCCTCAACCACAACGTCACTCGCTTCCGATTCACTCTGCCCCAGCCAGATCAGGTGGGATTACGGTAGGCCATGAAGCAGGTGGACTACGGTACTTGCAGGTGATGGGACTCCGACCCGGCCAGCATGTGGCACTCGCGGCTACGGTAAGCAATTGTGCCATCACAATGCATGAGTGAAGCAATGCCGAGTTGATTGGATGATCCCTATGTAATCAGCTTCTCCTCTCAGGTTGGAGGGAAGCGAGTGGTTCGAATGTACTCTCCCGTTAGTGGAAATGAAGCCAGAGGATATGTGGATGTGATCATCAAGAGATACGAAGGAGATCATGCCCTTTCCAAGCATATTCATGCAATGAAGGAGGGAGACAAGGTACGATAGGCATACGGTAGTGAATGGATGCTGTATGTTTAGAATTATGAGTGGATATGGTAGTTCTAGCTTGTCCTACAGTATGCCTCTTCTCTCAGATTGAATGCGACGGTCCACGAGGTCACATTGTGTACAAGGGACGAGGGACTTTCCTCATCGGTAGATCGAAGAAGAGGGAGAAACGCTCCTTCCACTATCTCACTGCCATCGCTGGAGGATCCGGAATCACGCCCCTGCTCCAGGTACCTCTCTTCCCGGCTCCGGTTTTCTATTCTCCGGTTCTTGATTCCACGGTTCTGGCTACAGTATCCTCTCAGATTCTGAAATCGTCACTGGAAGACTTCTCTGACTGCTGCAGTCTCCATCTCGTATTCGCCAACAGCATGGAGAAGGATGTATTTCTCAAGTCAGTTATCGATCATCGATCAGTGTGATACTACCGTACTCTCAGGATGATCTGGACTTGCTGGCTGAGGCGCATCCCACTCGTTTCCGTCTCACATGCACCGTATCCAAGGCGGGCGACGGATGGCGCCATTGTGTGGGCAGGTGAGTGTGGTGTACGAGGCGAGGTTTATCAAACGTCGCTTTTCGTTTGCAGACCGGACTCTGCCGAAGTGCTCAAGTTGATTCCTCGTGCATCGGAGGACCACGTAGTGATGATCTGTGGTCCGAATCCAATGGTGAAAGCAGTAGTGAATGGATTGAAAGGAATGGGACACGACGAGAAGAATGTATTAGTGTTCTAGACGGAAGAGAAGAGAAGAAGAGAAGAAGATCTCACAACAAATTTACTGCGATTGATAAATATGTGATAATGAAGTCAAAAAGGCCAAACAATTGTATGTATTGATGCTATAAAAGTAAATAAATGAATTGTTGGAACGACTTCCATTGTTTTTACTTTTGCTAGCAGATTTAATCTCTCACATCCTCTAATCCCCGCTTTTGTTACGGTATTTCAATATAATGAATTGTACATTGATGATGATTTATTGAATGGCGTCGAATCTGCGAGAACGAAAGAGAGATCAAAGATCAACGACCACGCTTGATCAATCATCTTTTATTTTCGCTCAGAGCGACATTCAGACATAGCAGAGGCCACAAAAAAGATTTTAAAAAGGTAAGAACGATAAGATCTATGATGATGTGGTGGGAAAGATCAAATACCAAGAGTCAAGGATCACACAAGTTCGGAAGATGTACAGACTCAGTTCACATACACTTATCATCCCATGTACCAATAGACAACCTCAGCCGTATCCACTATTTTCTTCTCAATTGGCAGCAGTTGCGATCAGAGGAAGGACCATCATATCCGTGTTGATCGAACGAGTGAGAACCTCACGGGGATTGTGATCGTCCATTCCAGCCTCAAGATGGAGTAGATCAGATACCGTAACCCTCCCCATCCTCCAGATACGGTATTCCTTCACTCACATCAACAGCAATGATGACAATCTTGTCCACTTTGGCAATTCCATTCTGTCTCAGGATGTCCACTCTGACCGATCCTCCAGCAGGAATTAAAGCATGGACGGGATTGACACGATAGAGGAGATTGTCAGAACATTTGATCTGTTGAGATCAAAGATCAATCATTAACTTGGCATTATAAAATACCTTGATTGCCTTTTTCGCATTCGAGTGATTGTGCACAGCCACATTCTGAATTCCTCCAATGGCCTTCCAACGGAGTTCAGAGGGTTCGATGCGAATCTCATGCTTGGCCACTCCTTCCACAGGCCACTCTTTCCAGCTTCTGGAATGATTCGAGGGTTACGGTAGGGTAAGGATACGGTAGTCTCACCGTGACACTGACTGCCTTGGGAGAGATGGCAGCCTTGACAGGGACCTCCTTATCCTCTCCAGACATCTCTTGGGTCTTGTCCACTTGGAGTTCCTTCTTCGGAGTCGATCTGGATTGGATTACAGTAGATACAGTATACCATACAGAATATCACTTCTTGTTTCTGCTCGATCGCTTCGATCTCTCCGACGGTCTACAACATTACAGCATCATCCTACCGTTGTTCATATCCTACCGTACCTCTGAGATCCCTCAATAGACTTCTCTTTCTCCGATCTTCTCTTCAATCTGCTCGACGTGTCCACCTTGGCCACTACTCCTCAAGAAGGATACGGTAGATTGTGATGAACACAGTAACACGAAGGATAGGGGAGATGGTGTATACAGTAACGGCACGGTATCATGTTGTTGATACAGTATCCGGACGAGAGGTACTGTAGATATATATCATTTGGATACGGTATACCTGCAGCACCTGCATTAGCTCCTGCCTTCTTGGGAACGGCTAGAGGCTTGGCCGACTTGAAGGTGCGACCAGACTTGCTCGAGCCTCCTTCCTCAAATCAATTAGTTATCAATCGGATACAGTAATCCTCATCTACAATAATCTCACCCTCTTGGATCTGTATGACTTCTTGACTCCTCCGACTCCAATTGCTCCCTTCGAGCTATTGGGATCTCTTCTGCTTGATTTGCTCGATGTTCCAGGTTTCCTCGACGACATTCCTGACTGATTTTTCCTGTTGCTTGCTCGATTTGAATCAGATGAATTAGGGCGTCTCGCGTCCTGAAACGAACGAATGGATTACGGAATCGGTTGCTACAGTAATCCCTGAAGAGGTAAGGATGCGGTTCTTACATCTCTTCCCTTGGCACATCCTGAAGCCAGGAGGACGGAGGTAGAGAGGACCACGACTGAGGGAGCCACTAGATAGAACATTGGGAAGATGTGGGGATGAGGAGAGGAGGAAGGAGGATGAGAAGAGTGAGAAAGGAATGGAAATGAAGAGGGAATGAGAGACAATGGGTTATGTAAGAGAGACAAATGGATATAAATGATATTGAAATGTATGATTGAATCGCAAACAAAGTTTTGTAGAGAAAACCATTTTGTTACGCGGGGGAGGGGAATGAGTTTCATTCTACGAAATAATGAAATACACAATGATTGAGATGGGAATTTTGGGTTAGATTCATTAGATCTCTGTCCTTGTGTGCTGATATATATTCGCAGAATATGTAGTGCGTGAGAGTGTCAATCTATCTATCTGTGAATGCCTTCTCTTCTCCAAGACCCATTTCCCGTCACCCAAGCAGTGGCTCTCATCCATTTTTCAACAGTTCTTTTCCCCAATTGAGCCTTGATTGGAATGTGTCTGTTCCTATTCACGTCTCTATTCACTCTCTAGAGAGAATCTCTATAGAAGGACGAGCCAAATGTGATTATTGATTTTCCTAATAATGTCATAGTAGTTATGTATTATCTTGTCTATCTAAGTACTCAGTCTGCATTATTACCTGATTATTTTCATATCATATCTTTTCTACTGCTTTTCTATTTGTGTATTCTTATTAGTTTTTTTAAAAAACCTTAATAAGGTGTGCAGTAATCTGTATCCGCACTGAAAAGGAAAGATCTTATCATGTCCCCTTTTTTTTGAAACTAAAGGTGGATGGACAAGTTCACTTGCTCTAACACTATCTAGACTCGTCATATTTTTGAGTTTATTCAGCAGTTGAGATATCATAGAATTCACAAGATATCATGTAGGACGGGCACAATTTGTGAACTCTTAGATATCCCGCCGTCTTCTTTTCGGAGAGACTACTAACGTTTCAGTTTCTTTATATTCTCATGGTAATTATCGAACCTTCTACAAATACTTCCTTTGTGATTGTGACTACAATATTCCGCGTGATATTTACGTGCTGTCAGGAAATCTCCCACTTCCAGACATTATTTTCCCATTCTTGAACCCACGTTTGTCACACGGAACAAATCATTGATCATATTCACATACACGCAAAATAACTCACAATAGATAATTCATTTCAATCATTCATTCCATTATAGGATGAAGGAAGTATTATACATGATGAGAATCATCTGCTCATTAGAGGGATTCACGGGTATTTCTTTCTTTCTCCTCCAAATGATTATCATAAAACGATTCCAGGATTTATCTTGAATCTCCTACTCCTATTCTACTTGCTACGGTCATGCTCGAGAACTAACAAAATCTTTCTCGTCTGTTTCATAATTGCATTCAATAACAAAGTTCTTCTTCAGGTTCCAATATACGTCTCTTCATTGCAAGGTCTCTACTTATGCGTGGCAATCGCATTTATGAATTTTGTGAGCTCAGATTTCAAGCGTTTAAATTAGATTAATTCCAGACCCACATCTCCTATTATGGAACTCTTGCAGTTCCTTTAGTGGGCCCTTCAGTCCAGTTCATTCGTAAATTATGGCGCGATATTCTCTACAGAGTATTCATAATTTCTTATTTTATTCGGATGAAGATAATTAATTAAGGTTGCATTCACAGTAATGTCCTTCATGTGGATACTCACTCCAGCCACTTCCATTCTTCAATTCACTGCACTATCCAGGTCTCCATCTCAATAGAGAATGACATTGAATGGTCCGATGATCTCAGGAGTGAGATGACTCAATGGAAACGACTTCTCATCTCCTTCACTCTAACTGTTCTGTCCTTATTCTGATCTCGGTGAGTTCTCTTTCGTATTCAATGAACTTCTTTAATAGTCCATTGGCTGCAAAATCATGTGAAAAACGGTTCAAACCACGTGAGAAAGGGTTCATTTTAAGTTCACAATTCCAATGACGATGCCATCTTCTGAATTGAGAGAGATCATGGGAAGGACAATGAAGGAATTATATGGAATGGAGGGGGAAGAGGAGCTAGAATGCTATGGAATATCTGTCAAATCTCAATGTGAGATAAATTGTGAAAAACATATGGAGAAATGAGTGTTTAGGAAGGGAAGAGTCTGCTATTGTTCGCAGTGACATTCGCATTCATCCCTTATTCAATATCCTACACGATAATCGTCACTCTGATGATTATGGTGACTAATCCCTTCTCAATCAGTCCAATCCATCCTAATTCAGATCAGGAAGAGGCTCTCATCTAAAGGAGACTCTCTCAGCAAACGAACTCTCAAACTGCAGAGGCAATTCTTTGTGATGCAATTACTGCAGGTTGATCCCTTCCTTTTTCCCTTCTCTAATTCCCTCCCTTCCAGAGTCTCCCCTTCTACTTCGAATCCCTTATTCCATGAGTACCTTAATGAGACAACTAAATGTGCGCATCCTTCAATTATTGTCGGTGACTTTAATTACCCTTCAATAGACTGGTACAGTTATACGTCTCCAACAACGTCCATTGATCCCTTCTTGGATTTTGTAGTCACGAAATCATTCCATCAATACATTGATTTCCCAACACGCGGCACAAACATTCTTGACCTACTCTTGTGAAATTTCCCCATTATATCAGCAGTCAAACCCGATGTCCCCCTCTCAGACCATGTAGGCATACGTTTCAAGATTTCTTTCTGTCCATCAGACAAACTTATGTCCATCCCTTCTAGAAATAAATTTTGCACTTGCTGACTGGAATATGATTATTGCCTCTCATAACTGGACAATGGCTTTTTTGAATAAAGATTCCTCTGAATCTTATCAGTACTTTACTGATTTTGAAAACTACGTTCTTGACATCTTTGTCCCACTCAAACGCTCAAAATCGTCATCGGGTTACCCCAAATTCTTGAATAAGATGAATAAGGTACACCAAACTAGAGAGGCTTCATCAGTTGGCGCCTAACTGAAACATGACCCACTTCTTGCGCGCAAGATTTGACAAAGCCCTTAAATCATTTGAAATTGTTCGGGAAAATCAAGCTGTTAATTCTGCTGTTAATTCTGGGAACCCTAATTCATTCTTTAAATACTGTAAGAGCCGCTTTAAACCTTGTAACTCGTCACTTCCAGGAATTATTAATTCAAATGGGGAAATCCTTCTTAGTAACAGTGATAAAGCTCTTGCTTTCTCTAAGTTCTTTTCAAAAGTGCAAACACTTCCTTTGGCTTCCCCTCTCCCCTTGATACCCCCTAATCCTTCGTCTTTTGACCAACCATCTATTGCCTCAGAGAAAATTCTCATAGCTATCTCACAATTGATTCCTAAGGTAAATGGTTCCCCTGACAACATACCTAACCTAGTCTATTGTAAATGTAAGTACTCTATAATTACACCTCTCACGTTACTCTTCAATATTTCCCTTTTATCTTGCACTGCTCCGACCCAATGGAAAACTGCCCATGTCAAACCAATTCCGATAAAATCTGGAGATGCTTCTATCTCAAACCATCGCCCTATCTCACTCACAGTAACTGCCTCGAAAATTTTTGAAAAAATACTTATAAATTCAATGACTGACTATTTAGATGCGAGTAAATTACTCGACGCCAGACAATCTGGCTTTCGAAAATTCAGAAGCACAACATCTTCTTTATGTCAAACTCTTCCTTTTTATGCTAGAGAGTTGAGTTCGAGAAAATCAGTTGATACTATTCTTTTTGACTACAAAAAAGCTTTTGACTCCATAGACCATAGACTATTGATGCACAAACTTTCAATTCTTGGAATTTCACAATCGATTATTCAATGGTTTGAGTCGTACCTTTTGGGTCGCTCCCAAAGAGTCTTAATTGGAAACTATCTGTCTCGCCCCTCACCGATCAGATCAGGTGTCCCTCAAGGGTCTGCTATCGGTCCATTACTATTCATTATTAACATAAATGATTTGGGAGACATCATCCCTTACAATATCTGACCTTAAGATCTATGCAACTGTCCCTGATCACAGTGCCGACCTACAAAACGCTATTCATACAATTTCTGAATGGACCACTCAATGGAACATGTGTCTTAGCACTCCAAAATGTAATGTCCTTCATCTAGGGAATTTAAAAGAGAGAACTGAATACACTCTCAATGGTAATAAAATCTCTACCAAACATACCGTACGTGATCTAGGTGTATTCTTCACTAACAATCTTCACTTCGGTTACCATATAAATCAAATATGTAGGAAAGCGCGTTCAATGTGTAATCTCAGGTTGAGATCATTCCATTCTAAAAACCCCGACCTTTTAATTAAAGCTTTCAAAATTTCCATTCGACCAATCCTCGAGTCATCCACAATCATTGGAAACCATGTGCCATAGGTCTTGTTAACACCCTCGAACGTGTACAACGTGAGTTCACGAGACGAGTTATGTGTAGATGCTCCGTCCCATATTCTTCGTACCTTGAAAGACTTGAGCGTTTCAAACTTGAGACACTTGAATATCGTCGCACAACTAGAGACATATTCTTCGTCTATGACTCTATCCATAAATATGTGATTTAAGACTCTACCGATTTGTACTCTCTCGCTCCTCTCACTCGTAATCTCCGTTCCTCTCATAGTTTGCGCATATCTCTTCCTTTCAGACTGCCAGTCTCTTTCTCAACTTGTGCGAGTAGAATTCTAACGCTCTGGAACACCCTCCCCTACCCCTTAGTTAACTCACCCCGTCCTATTTTCCGTAATTCTATCTATAAAGCCCCCTCCCAAGTTATGTCTAACTCACAAATTAGATTGTAACACAAAACTGCCACATTCCACCACCACAACCAAAGACTCGCCAGCCCGAGCCTGAAGACCAACCTACCTCTGCCCTGCCCTCAACCCATAATCACACATAATGTGTTGGTGATAAAGATTAAAGGTTAAAGATTAAAGATTCCTTCCTCTCCTCATTCTCAGTGTTCCTCTATCCATTGTGATGTACGGGGCTCTAACAGGGGCTCAACTTGGATTCTGGAGTCTCCCTCTCACAATCTTCGTCTGGTTCTGTCCCGTTGTTCAGGTCTCCTTTCTTCCTTCTTCTATCCACTCATCAATAAAAATAATTATATATTGAAGGCATCAGTTCAACTTCGCTACGTGCGACTCCACTCCTCTACTTCATCCACTCCTCAATCTTCTCGAGCAAGTGTCCATCAGAGGGCAGGAGTATCAAGAACGAGTCAAATTGATCAGAGAAGAATCTCCCATTCTCCCTCCCACACTTCCAGTGACGCCCGATAAACAATATTCCACCTGTATTCCCGAAGATGATGAGATAGAATACATACCTCATTATCTTTTAAATTTCGAGTTCATTTACATGCCCACAATGAAACAATAATGAACTCTCCCTTACCCTCCCTCTCATCATTCTCTCCATTTCTCCTCACGAGGCGTGGTTGGTTCGATTGGCAGTGATGGTGAGGTCTCCCCCCTCCCCCCTCCTTCTCTTCTCATCCCTCAATATCTTCAGAATCTGGTATTGATTCTCTTGTGTATTCCGACTGTTGTGGCCTCTCCTCATCGCTCTCTCATCCGTCCCAATATCACTTTCAATCGAGGTAATTAATCTCTTTTCTCTCTCTATCACTTATAAATCCCATTACTTGCAGTAGTAGAATGGAAGTGCACCAATGGGGATTTCATGAGTGATAGCATCACGGCTTTCAACCAATCCAATTACAACTGCCTTCATATCAAATGTGAGTTATCATACTGCCTTATCCTCTCCTCACTCTTCTCTTCTCTTCTCTTCAGCCAAATTTGATGATTGTTGTTCGGCATTCAAATCGTGCAATGAAGAAATGTGTAAAAGAGGAAACGAGATGTCTAATAGTTCGTTGTACCTTCTCATGGCGTGGAAAAAGTCAAAGGAGAAGAGAAAACATTTGAATTCCCGCCATTGCGTATCTCAGCTCCCAGTGAAACTAGCGACTTGAAATTTGGAATATGGGGTGGACATCCTCTTTCCACCCCAAAAACGAAGTTTCAAGTCGCTAGCTTCACTGGGAGCTGAGATACGCAATGGCGGGAATTCAAATGTTTTATCTTCTCCTTTGACTTTTTCCACGCCATCATTCCTCATCTATTCCTTCCCCTTTAGAATGAGATCACTCCCATCTCACAAGCTAAGGACGGAATACGGTACGAAGGTGAATTACAGTAACCCAGAGAGCACTACAGTATCCTTGCCTTTGAGGGAATCACCGTCGCCAACTGAAAAGTATCGGCTGCGCGGATCGAATCATTTCACTGCACAAGATGGAAAAACCAGAGATCATTTTCCATGTGGGACGATTCGACTTCGACAAATACGCTGTGGTTGGTTCATTGATCTTTGTTCTCTCGTTGATCTTCGATCTTTCAGATTTTCTTCTCAATCGTCCTTGGCTCCGCTGCTCTTCTCATCATTTGTCTCCCTATCTGCATGTGCTGTTTGATGAGAGACAAATCGGTCAATTACCATCTCCATTATTGATCTTTGATTTTTACTTCCTTCCATTCCACTGATCTTTGATCTTTACAGGAGCCTAAGGCACGATCCCGGAAGCCAAGTTATTCATCGCCGAAGTCGAGTAGTGTGAGAAGTCATTCGACGAGATAGACTCGTTCAAGAATGGATTGATTCCGCCCCTTTCTAGTCTCCGCCCCTTTAGTTGCATTCGTAGTTCACCACACTGATGCATTATTAAAGAGAATAAAGTGTGCTGAATTATTTCTAAATTGGAAACAGTCACAACTGGATGCATAGAGTTCGAAGACGAATAGAAAGAGAACAAGTTTATTGAAGATTGAGAATGGAATAGTGAAAAGGAAAGATGATTGCTCTTGGAATGAAGCATCTCGTCTCTCTCTCTTCATGAGGCAGACACACTGTATTTCTCTCTTTTCTTCAACTTATTTTCCTTTTCTTTCTTGTAATACTTCATTATCTGTTTGACGAGCAATGGATCCTAAAGTGATTGAGTGAATTGAGGAATGGATGAAATATCTTCGGAACCCGGGACGATCGACCCTCATCACTACTTTGTTCCTCTTTGATCATCTTTTTGGCTCTTTTCTTGATGTGATTCAATCGTTCCTTCACTAATCTCTCATCTTCATTTTCATCCTTCAATGACAGAAGGGAAAGAAGTTCTAGATTATCCATCATTTGAGACTCCACCATCTCCATTTCATCATCTACTTGTTTCCTAAAATTGAAAGTAATTGATGAATCAGTTGTTATAATTATTTTTGGCATCGAACTCGAATTACTTTTGGTAAATGCTGAAGTTATCTTACATGATCTTATTCAATCCATTCATATCCGTGAAATCATTATCGAAGACTTCTTCCCACTTTTTGAAACTCTGTAATGTGCAGATTTCATAATGATTTCTCTTTCGTCTTTTCTCATATACCTTCTTCATCCTTTCAATGTTCTTCTTATGCTCTGCAGATAGCAAATGGCGGAATTCTCCCAATTTGAATGCTCTTTTCTCTCTCGAAAAATTCTGAAAGTGATAATTGAGAAGAAGCCTATTTTTTCCAATCGCCTTTCTATCCATGAGAATCTTCGCTCTTGATCTCAATTCTCTAATAACATATTCCATTTTCTCATTTCTCGATCTATCATTCAATCTTTTCAATCCCTTCCATGAATCCTCGTCTATGTTGATTATCTGCCTGAAAATATGAAAGAGCAACTTGATAGGATCAGTACATCAATGAGAAAGAAAGGACGATTAAGGATGGAGAAATGGTGCATGTTCCCTTGCTTCCTTTGCTTTCGATAAGAGAAAGGGTGTGAAGAAGGTTAGGAGCATTCCCCCTGGCTCTCCTCCGAGGACAGAAATTAATTACTTCTCTGATCTGCATTACGTGCGTACTGTGTTCCTTCCTCTGTGATGGAGTGTAAACCTTCCTTCGTCTCTTTGTTGATTGATTATGATAGTGACGATGGCAACTCAGAAACAGAATCGAATAGAGGAGAAGAAACAGGAAAGAGAGACGAGAAGTGATAGGAGGGAGAGGGGACAATGTACAACTGTTGCCTCTCTATCCCTTCCGAATCGGCATACCGTAGTCTAGTATCTCTTTCTCGGTAGTTCGTTTCAGTGATACCACGTTTTGTTGATGACATAATGATCACAATGCACTGTTGATGATGAGAAGATTCATTCGCGGATTGAGAGATCCCATCGTTATTTGCGTGTATCGCAGAAGTATGAAGAGAGGATGCAAAGAGTGCATCTTCGCCAACCAGATATTCTCAAGAAAAAAAAACAACTTATCATTACTATCTAATAAACATGACGATGAGTGAGCTCATTCATTCATTCATTCATTCATTCATTGTTTATTCCGTCAAGGAGAAAGCACGAGAAAACAAGATTATGATGGATCCAAAGACGGAAGAAATCCAGAATCGAATCTCCTTTTATTCGCTCTATCTATAGAAGGTATCTCTCGATTCCTCCGTTCATTTGTAATCATTCCCTTCTCTTCTTCATCACATGCAATTCACATTATGGTCTCTTCCTCACTTCCGATTCTCTCCATTCTCTCCATTGCTCCCCTCTCCCTTCGGGAACAATTTGGCGGTGTTCGACTGATAAGAGTGTCACAATCACAAGATACCCTTGCCCTTCAACAAATTGCCCCAATGATGTTCCTTGAACAGACTCATGGAATGTTTAGAATGATGATCACACTACATTTTTGATAAGGAAAGTGATGGGAAAGAGAAGTAGATACATTCTCTTCTAGTAGATAACTAATGTCATTGACTCAATGGGATACTTCAGTTTGAAGTGTCCGCCTTTACACAATCTATTCAATCAAGGCGATAAATACAGAACCTGCAGAATTAGTGAAGAATGATCGAGAATGATTCCAACATGGCAACTTTCCTTCGACTGATACTGTTTGATAGGATCAAGTTCTCTCTTCTCCTCCTCTCCTTTTCCTCTCCGGTTCCTCTCTCGATTTGCTACATCAGAAGTGAAATGACGATGATGATTGATGCTTGTCTATCTCTATTCCTCATCGGTGTTACTAACTCTTCCTTCCCTCAGCGGGAACTCTTCCTCTTCCTCTCTCTCTATGCACTACTACTGGTTTGTCTCTCTCTCTCTCTCTCTCTCTCTCTCTCTCTCTCTCTCTCTCTCTTAGAAGCTTTTCTTCTCTGGAATGGTTTGTAGAGTCAAGGAAAGGGTTCCCTGCAGCGTACCATTGTATTTCCACCCTTGCACTCCTCTAATTCCTCCTCTCTTCCCATTCTTTTCTGCAGCCTTTCATTTGCAAGATAACGGAGTAAACTGTACATAGTGATGATGAAGAGATCTCATTGATCGACCTCGTTTATCAGTTCTATCTATCTCTAGCCTGATCTCTGATCTCGGACTTACCCCAATTATCAGATACTACATTGAATAGGAACTAATGGGATCACTTATTACCAACCTTCACCGAGTTTTTGCGAGATTCGCTTGAGATAATCTAAGATTCTAATATTCTAACCCTAATCTTTGACCTTCTCGACTTGGTTTATAAGAAGAATTGGTAATGATGAAGTTTATGACGATGGCTCGTCTCTATAAATATCCTAAATTTGCTCAACTTTTCTGGACTAATTTATTTGTAGTTCTTGATTGAATTTGCCCAATACATAGATCCTGTCTACATATCCTACATGGGAACATTCAGAGATCACACGCGATATAATATTGACAAGGTCATCTAGACTACAGTACTCTCCCCCTCCGTCTCAAGAGTTATCTCAAGTATATAAGAGGCACCTAATTCAGTGTGTTTTATCGAACTGTGACTGTACTCTTTCACTGCCTATCTAGTGAATGAATGACCCCGGATTGGGGATAGAACAGAGGAGGGGTGAGGGGGAGGGGGGAGGAC